>CM031967.1:17427543-17642543 GCA_018749465.1 Paracanthobrama guichenoti | reverse complement strand
GCCTCAAATACTTTATAATCAAACTATCATAACAGTGTAATTTGAACGATCTCATCTGTCGACATGCTGCCTGTAAATTGCAGAGCTGACACATCTACATCACTATGATCAGATGCTTTCTTAACTGTTGCTTTTCACCAATGCCATTTTTGTTGTGTGTTCGATGCTCGGATGGCATTGGGATGTTCATTAAAAGTATATTGCTACAAAGGTATTTCCAACTTTTTTTGTAAGTGAAGAAAAACAAAAAGAACTTCGCTGTGAGTATATCGGGACCTTGAATCATGTTTCTTTTATGTTACGTGTGCAAGAGTACGAGCGTGAGCGATAAGTTGCTGGCTGCAGTTCACTTAACAGCCACCGGTGTCGCTAATAACAAGGGTTTCTGAATTTTACATTTAGGCCCTTTAACATGTTAAAGCTGCAGTCTGTAAGTTTTAGCTCTTTGTCGCCATCTCTGTTTGAACCCTAAAAATATTTCAGTTAGTAGCGGAGTTATCTACTTTACGTGGGTTGTGCATCAGCATGGCTTCTCAGTGCAGAAGTTTTGAGGTGTATGTGTGGGTTGTCTATCAACCCACCAGTTGTCAACAGCGATTGCCATTTTGAGCTTTCTGGATTACAAGCCGCCATCAAAATTACAGGTTTATACCTACACCACATTCCAGCTGCTGTAAGAAAACGATCCGCCACCTGCAGCATCCACACACGCGATATAGCCTACTAGCTGGGACTCCTTTATGTATACAGATATGACGTAATGACGCAAAGATGAACGGCAGAAGCTTGAATTTCCCACGGAAAGCTACCAGTGCCACTTAAATTATAACACATTATTACAAGCTTACCGTTGTGAATCGGGATAAGGTAAGGAGATAGTTTTCAACACTGGCTGATTATGTACTTGCTCAAATTGATTTTGGATAATTTTTAACCAAAAAAAGTTACGGACTGCAACTTTAAGGTGGTTAATGAAAAAGTAAGGAATTAAAAATTCTACATTGCAAAATGCATTGCTGTGGACTGCAGAACAATATCGAAATAAAACAAACAATATATTTTGTTATATTTATGATTTTCACAATATCTTTTTTAATGTAATATCTGAAAATATCTCCAACTGGGGTCTTTTATCAGTAAATATTAACATATGCGATCAATTTGATTAACTAATCAGCATTTCATTTTTAATCAATGGACAGCCCTAATATTATATTTTTACATTTGCCAGTTTTTCAATAGAGGACTGAATTAGCATCACAAACTGGTTCAATGTAAGGTCAGTCCAACTTGTGTGCTTATCGGGCGCTCATTCATTTCTGGCTTTTACAGTTAATTAAAACCTTACAAGATTGATCCAAATGGGGTATGCGATTATGGCACAAAAAAAAGAATAGTCACTGGGAAGAGACGCAGAGTGAAATCTTTATGCCGTAAATTAAGTCTTTAGTTCAGCTGTAACAGACCTATTCAGTGGGGCGTAATTCAATCTGTGCATTTAAGCAGAACTTTGCTGACAACACTGCTAGCAACTGCTGACCGGTCATATATCATTTGGTTTTAGGCAACACTTTATGTATCCTTATCATTTAGAAGCCCTCATGATATGTTTTTGTACTAACTGCAAGCCTAGAAATATGTCTGCCTAAACATCCTTCCTAATCATCAAAATGTGCAGATGTAAGGGGTGATCAAGGTTAAAAGCAAGCCGTACTTCGACAAAAACAATTGTATTTTTATTTCTGTGGCAAAACAGTCCAGTGATCTATCCATCTGATCACTGAGCCTCGTCTGGGAATAGAAATCATAGCTGGAAAGGTAATAATTGGGAATAATCTATTAAATATTTCAGACAATAAGAGTGACGCTGGCTGTCAAACATCATTAGTATTACAGAAAAGTAAGAGAGATCAAGTCGTAACCTAACACTAATGATCTGCCTACTGGTGTCCTCACAGAGACACTCTTCATAAATCAGACATCAGTCCTATGACATTGTGTCATAAAACAGCCCCGCCATACATGTGCCTGTGTGTGTATTTGGCCCTCAGCATGGAGTGTGAGTTTATGATATTAGTAAAAATGGTTTATGTGTATCAATGATCCTATTGTTTAGAAATAGTCTACATGTAATTTTACAACACATATATGCATAGTTTAATACACGTTATGTTGCATGTTGTGCACAGTAGACAGCGACTAGGCAATGACGATTTGATATAAAAAGTTTTCAAAAGGTTTCAAAATGATACAGTAGTGTTTCCCCCCCTCCCATCTGATTTTCAGTATTTCTGTCTATTTTTACACTGAATCTTGTCAGACCTTCAAACAAAACCTATAAATAAATAAAAGTGATGCGTCGTGAGCAAAAACCACAACAATGACACATCCTTCTTTAATTTATGAAAGAAAGTTATGTAACATGCACCCTGTTCACACCTTTTGCATAATTGAGACCATTTCAGAAATTCAGATGGGGCAGATACTTTCAGATACTTTTTCAAGCATTTTAGGCACACTATGTCATACAAAATTATATTCACATTTATTCAATATTCCAAGTTATCCAAGTTTTAAAGTGCCCCTATTATGCTATTTTAAATGTTTCTCATTTTTTTAGAGGTTTACATGCATGAAAGCTCCTCTCAAACGACTCGATGGATGAATCAGTCTCTCTAAATCCCTTCTTTTCGAGAGCCTACTCTGCTCTGATTGGCCAGATCGCCCAGTCTGTTGTGACTGGTCTACCGCATACAAAGCTTGTCGGAAGCCAAATGCCCATTACCATAACTGTGTACAATCGCTGACGCTGAGGACTGAGGAAGCCTCCGGAGCTGAAGTTACTTTTAAGATGTTGATTTTACCATTTCAAACCAAGCGCGAGTCCGATGATGAAACTTTGGAAGATATTAGTTATTCAACCCAAACCTCCATCGCAAAGACAACTTGAGCAGGACGTTTCTCAGTGATGCACTACTCATTTTGAGGTACATTATGAGATGTTGCAACTGTAATTCCTCACCATCAGCATTAACAAGAGTATGTCCGTCAACAAACCCATGTGTATATTTCTAATTTATTGCGGTGCACATGTGGGAACTGTATGATAACCATCCTTTATCTTTACTCAAAGTAGTAAGAATGACAGCCAATCTGCATTAATGGACACAGTTTTAGGTAATAGTGGCCCACAGCTGATTTGCATAAATATTTCAATAAAACAGTAACGTGAGTTAGCCGGAAACTTGCACAATGTAAAACACAAAACTACTTATTTTGAACACCCGCAGAAAATATATACCTCAATAATTATTCATACTTACAGGTTGTGATTCTGAGGAGCAAGCTGATACAAATAAAGTGGGTACTGACCCATCTTTCAAGAGCAAGCGTTTTGCGAATCCCGCGTTGAACTCAGGACATTGTCAGTGGACAATGTACAACATAGGTGGGCATTAGGCAAATGTGTTTTCTAGTGACGTAGAATTGTAACACAGTGGGAATCGAATTATAGACAACTCGTACAGGCGGTTCAGAGTCGATTCTTTCTTTTGGGAGACAATAACTTTATCGCGCACACTTTCGACCTTACAACTTTGCAAAACGTTTCCCAAAACCATAATAGGGGCACTTTAAATGATTGTTATAATTTTTATACAATTTTTATAATTATTGTTTAACACCAACATAAGAGATTTTTTTATTATTTCCTTAAAAATAAGCCATTATTCATTCACACCAGAAGTTGATTATCTGCCGGGTTACAATGAAGCTATGAGATTATTATTTTCTGCATCATTAGAAGTGTGAATTGTGAATCGTTTTTAAAGCGGATTATGTTAGTTATTCATATGAATTGCAATGGTTTAGTCTGTAGCTGATTATTGGCTGTTATTTGATGTTGTCACATGATATTGGATAAGGATAAAGTCATCTGATCCTAACTTTTGGTGAACTAACACACTGGTCACTCTGATTGGAAATGAAATGGGGAGGACACAGAGTTCAGAAATGGCTTGACCTCTGACTGTCGCCTCTGTAACCCAGAGGCCTTGAGCAGATCTCAACTGAAATTCTGAGCACATGCTGCCCACACAAGGATTAGAAATCCTAAGGGAACAAACGACAATGAATTCCCAGTAAAGGGATAGAGAGAAAAGAGGATGGAGGAAGGCTGAGCACATTCGCTGGACTCAAGGGGAACGAAAGGACGAATCATGCATATAATAGCCGCAGCACAAGCAGAGCACAGCATTGTTACATCACATTATTACATATGCAATTTTATGAAATTCCAAATTTTATATCATAATCATTTTAGAAAGAAAAAAAAATAAAATAATAATTTAACATTTAAAAATAAAATGTATATAATTTAGACTGACAGAACATTTAAAAAATATGGGTAGTCAAAAGTGTAATAATTTTTCACCTCTCTCGTCTGAATAAAGCAGTGATATTCATCTATCCCAGCAATCTCCAGCTTCATTGTGGGGCAGCTGTTTTCCTAGCCATGGATGAAACAGGGTCTACACTTGGATGGGTGAAAATAATTAGGTGCTTGTCATGAGAAAGTGGGTTGTGGCATACCACTCTAACACTGGGCCTACAGTAAATTAAATCTGGAAATGCCAAGTATCCAATTTCTTACTGTTGCCATTATGGTCACCCACCCATAACCATTTATCAATTTTACCCGACGACGCCTCATTGCTGTACATCACACCACCGTCTGCTAGGAATCTGTAAACAGCTTCAGTGCACAAACTTCTCATAGGGAGATGGACTGTGCAGCTGTAAACATGCGGGGACAGAGTCAGATGTGCACACACACAAAATATACGCACCAATGCAGATGGATGAGCAAAGACAGACACCAAAGTATTGCACATAATAAAGAAGCCTGTTTCATAAATGTTTCTTTATCTGACGAAAAAATATTAAAAGAAAATCTGTATTGTTGTCCTGTTTTCCTGTTTTAAAATCCTTAAACAAGATCAATTTACTTGAGAAGCAAAATTGCATAAGATATTAACTCCTTGGAGTATATATTTAGCAATCAAAATTTCTTTAAGCTTAAACCTGATTTTTTAGATGCATTATAGCTTAAACATTTTTAATTATGCTCTTTTGCTTACCAAGGCTGCATTTGATCAAAAATACAGTAAAAACAGTAATACTGTGAAATATTATTACAGTTTAAAAGAACTGCCTTCTATTATATTATATTTTAAAGTGTCATCATTACTCCAGTCTTCAGTGTCACACGATCCTTCAGAAATCATTCTAATATGCTGATTTGCTGCTCAAGAAACATTTCTTATTATTATCAATGTTGATATTTTTGTGGAAACATTGATCATTTTTTCAGGATTCTTTGGTGAATACGACAATTCACCATGACGTCACAACAATAATAGAAGCGTTCCTATGGCAACACTAGTAAATTGCTTGGAAGGGAGACACACCGTCAGCACTCGTGGCCTAATCTACATTTCAACAGTTGATTCAAAAACAGATGTGCTGGAAATTCAGACATAGTTAACATGATCATTGAGGGACTGATTAACTAATTCAGGAGATGGCAACATATGAAATGCCTAACCTTGGTCTAGTAGATGTAGTCTACTACCATTAATTTTTAAATGAGCCTCAGCCTACCATTGAGTACTTTTTAGTGACTATTGCTGTTTGACTTACAATATGTTAGGCTATGGTAGATGGTCTATTTCCCTGTTATCTAACTAAAAAGGCTATGATCGTTTTCTTTTGCTCGGATCGGATGGCACAGACGTGAGCTTTTGACAGTGAAAAGGATAGCGCGCTGTAGACTAGCGCTACTCAGCTAGGCATTCACTCAAACTAAACTCGCGGTGATGATGAAACCAATGTGGTGCACGCATCAATCATCCATCAGCAGTAACCTACAACTATGTTTTGCTTTTCCTATTTCTTCCATTGACATTTGATCAGTAGCCTACATGGCACTACAAGTTCAGTCTCTTCCTTGTATAATACTTTTATAATACTTTTACTTCAGACAGTGACTGGCAATGAGTTTGATCTTCAAAAGAGACCTTAATTTACTAATATTAGTCTCGAATTTCCCCAGCTGAAGAATTATGCTCTGCTATGATTTTGTATATGGACAGTTTTGAGAATACATAAAGTTGAGTTGAAGAGTTGGATATATTTACTTTTTCTGAAGAAAATCAATAAAATCCTACACCTTTTGCGTATATCTGGCGGCGAACCCCAAACACAACACGTTTTCGTCATAGTTTCAACTTTGATCAACAACAATGATTTTAACTATGTAACTGTTTACAGTAGCCGGCTGGATCTCTTCAGTTGGTCAGTAGAAGCCGCTCGTGTTCTGCCACCCGGAAGTATCTTGGTGCCTACTGTTTACAAATATTCTGAAATGCTGTATAAGAGTTCAAAAGAACAGCATTTATTTCAAATGAAAATCTTATAAAATTATATGCCTTTACTGTCACTTTTGATCAATTTAATGTGTTCTTTCTAAAAAAAATAAATAAAAGTATATCGGGACCTTGAATCATGTTTCTTTTATGTTACGTGTGCAAGAGTACGAGCGTGAGCGATAAGTTGCTGGCTGCAGTTCACTTAACAGCCACCGGTGTCGCTAATAACAAGGGTTTCTGAATTTTACATTTAGGCCCTTTAACATGTTAAAGCTGCAGTCTGTAAGTTTTAGCTCTTTGTCGCCATCTCTGTTTGAACCCTAAAAATATTTCAGTTAGTAGCGGAGTTATCTACTTTACGTGGGTTGTGCATCAGCATGGCTTCTCAGTGCAGAAGTTTTGAGGTGTATGTGTGGGTTGTCTATCAACCCACCAGTTGTCAACAGCGATTGCCATTTTGAGCTTTCTGGATTACAAGCCGCCATCAAAATTACAGGTTTATACCTACACCACATTCCAGCTGCTGTAAGAAAACGATCCGCCACCTGCAGCATCCACACACGCGATATAGCCTACTAGCTGGGACTCCTTTATGTATACAGATATGACGTAATGACGCAAAGATGAACGGCAGAAGCTCGAATTTCCCACGGAAAGCTACCAGTGCCACTTAAATTATAACACATTATTACAAGCTTACCGTTGTGAATCAGGATAAGGTAAGGAGATAGTTTTCAACACTTGCTGGTGTTCAAAAGAACAGCATTTATTTCAAATAAAAATCATATAAAATTATAGGCCTTTACTGTCACTTTTGATCAATTTAATGTGTTCTTTCTAAAAATAAAAAAAAAAAAATAAAAAAACCTTACTAACCCCAACTTCTCTGAAAACAAGGTTTTAAGGATAATTAGATATTTTTACATGATGAAAAAAATTAATTAGAATGATATTTGCTGTTCAAAAGTAAAGCAGACACCGTGAGGCTTATTTTCAAAAAAAAAATATTGGCAAAGCATGAAATGCTACTTTCATGGTGACTGCTTAATTAATCTTTTTTTAATGCATGTCTGACATAAAATTACATGATTGTCATCTATAAAATTACATGGTTATAGATTAAAAGGTTGAGATATTTATGATATAAGTACTCTAGCTGGGCTAACAATGAAATTCTGTCCAGGCCATTCCTTTATAGCGCTAATGAATCTGGCATAAATAAATAAAAATCATGACCTTTCAGAGCTATTTTAAGAGTTTAAAGTGGAAAAGACAGAGGCATCTTCAAAATCGTTCAAGAAAATACGACAAAGTCCTTTGCTTTCTTCTCAAAATACTTTCCCTTCATTTAGAGAGACAAGACAAGTGATGCGAGGGGATGCAGCTTTCAACTAATTAGAGTAACGACCATTAGTCAGTGAGAAATGACACCAAATTGTCACGACTATCTGAAAGTTTAGCATCTTACTTGAAAGATTACAGTCTTTAGCCAGTCAAAAAACATGATAATGATGTGGGGGAAAGAATATGTGATGGTCACGTGTTTATCATCAAATAAGAGCATCCATGTCTTTTTTTCTTCTTCAATTTAATTAGTGAAATCATTGACTGCAACACTCTTCTGCTGGATCCATTTATCCACAGTAATTTAAAATATGACATTTAGCTGACATTTATTTCTGGCTGCTGAGTCTTAAGCGAGTCTGCATGCAACAAATTAATTAACTCTGGGGGACAATATGACAGGATTTCACACATTTAGAATACATGTTGAATTTTCAAAGAGTTGTGGGTGACAAAAAGCCAATGATCATACATTCACAGCATATACAGGGAAATTTACCAATTTTGCACATTATTGCATAAGTAGTAACACTGCCTTTCTTTTCAACAAACATACCCATTTACTATTAAAAAAAAAAACATTAATAGTAGATGTTATTATAATTGTTATCACATTTATTACATATTACTTTATCCCCTGGTTTCACAGACAAGGTTTAAGCTAGTCCCTAGACTAAAATGCATTTGACCTGTTTTAACTGAAAGCAACTTGCACTGACAGATCTTAAATTCAGTCAGTGCCATTGTTTTGTCTCAAGATGCACACCAGTGATGTTTTTCTCTAAGGCATGTTTATAAATGTTACTTAAATGTCCTAATTGAACTAAGGCCTAACCCTGGCTTAATCTAAGCCCTGTCTGTGAAACCGAGCCTAAATGTTTTTTGAGCAAGTTAAGAATAAAGGGAGACTTGCTAGTATTTATAATTAGTGTTTGGAGTTTGCTCTAATAATAATTATAAATGGATGTGTTTGCACTGAGAAGAATGAGGCCATGTTTACACTAATATCTAACATCTTTTTCTTTACGTTTAGGCCTTCCGTCCACATTGAGACTGCCTTTTTGTCATCAAAGACGAAGCTTTTTGAAAACGTGGATCAATTTGAAAACGCTGTTTTCGTGTACAGTCTTCATATTGCATTCCTGCAAAGATGACTGAAAATGTACTCAGTAAAACACGATGACAATTGTGTTTTAGACCATGCGATTTTGAGTGCAACCTGGACGCAACACTGAGTGGTGGGATGTTTTGCTAATAAAATGGGGTCGCGCCAGAAGAATAGCGTGAGAACTTTATTATGTCTGCTCTCTCGGTATCATCTTGTGAGCTTTTAGCAAGTTTTACGCATGCGCAGTAAGGTGATTTAAGCATTTTCAGATGTTTCAATGTGGATGAACAACTTTTGGAAAACGCTAGTGTGGACAGGGAGTGTTTTAAAATGAAAACACGGTTTTCAAATGTATCCGGATTATGTAGACATTGCCTAACAATGAATTAATTTTAAAATGTTTTCAGCACAAATAGCATCTGGTTCAACTGGGTTGAGGATGTTAATAAGTCAATAAGGTGCAGGTTTCTGTGCTGAAATACCTCACACAAAATTGGCACAACTGTGGCACAATTTTTTTTGTGCATATGACAGCATGGTCCAATGTCTATAAAAGTATAAAACCCTTGAAACATATGTTCAATAAAATTAATACGTTTGATCCTACTTGTGCTGACTTCAAAGATCAAAGAGCCAATTTAGAGTTCACACCGAGGCCATCTCTGGGAGAAAAACGCCCGTGCCCCTGAACTGTGCATGAACTATGGTTGAGCGATGCTTTCTGTTCTGAAGATGCACAATCCTCAAGACAGATCAGATAAAAGACTTACACCTGAGCCGGCTTCCTCCTGTCCATTATCATCTCCCTGACCCTGTTAACCCGCTGAACCATACTGGTGAACTTTTATTAAAAGGATTTCTTTACTCAGAAATTAAAATGATAGCTCTGTGTGAATGTATTCTCACACAAATCTACTGTATGAGTCATATGGACTAATGTTATGCTACTTTTACAGAACATTCTGTTTAAAGCTTGAAAGCTTTGGTCCATGTTCATTGTAATTGCGTGGGGGGCGATGGTGGGGGGGATTCCAGATTCCTGTCAGATTCCTTCTTGTGTGTTCTATTGAAGAAAGTCACAACAGTTTGGAACTACATGAGTGTGAATAGATGACAGAATTTTCATTTTTTGGATGAATGATTCCTTTAAAATATGTAGCTCATTCATTCTGAATAATGTCTTTGTGTTAATTTTGGCATCACTTGAAATAACCTGTTGTTTTGATGGTGCATTTTAGATTAACACATAATCAGCTTATGCTAGACAACCCTATCACTTCACACCTGGAGGTTTGATTTAATCAAAGCCTTGCAGAGACTTGTTAATTTTGTACGGTAAAGCTTACGCAAAAGTTATTGCAAGAGGAGATACTGTCAACACAGGTGTTTTGTTCATTACCTGACATTGATATTTACATGCAATGCGGCTAGTCTCTGCTATAGAAGCCTGAAGCTTCTCCTACCATGAATAAATGCTTCATCCACATGCCTGAGATGCACTTGTGCAGCATCAGCACATTTCAGGCCTTGGAGGATTGCCGTGAGTTAATTTAGGCAAAATCATAATGTAGAAGCTCTAAGCTTAAATTTACACTGCCAGACATAGTCATTTCTATCAAAAGCATATCTTAAATGTGATAAATACCCACAGGCATTTATATTCTTATTTTGTGAAACTCACAGAAACAGTAATTTTAATAGTAGTAATACATTTTATACTTTTTTTATTTCACACTAGTCTCTGCACTAGTGGTGGGGCCTTTCCAGTAACTTTTTAATAGTCTTGATAGTCTTTATGAGTGAATCAATTAATCATTCACTCAAAACAAGTGGTTATGTGGATTATAGTGGCTATAGTGGTTATATACAAGTGAGTATATTAATTATTCACTCAAAAATGTTGATTCATTCGGGAACAAAACAAATGACTGTCTTTGTGAGTGATACTGAATCGTTAATTTGAATTTAGTTCAGGAAAAATAAGTCTTTATGAGTGAGTCATTGAATAATTTTCTCAACCAATTCAAGCCAACTTCATTCAGGAAGGAAACATCACGAATGTGTTGCAAGGAGATGTGCAACGATTCTACAGTATTTTTGTTTGGAATTCTTTGTGTTGACTATAAGCAAAAACAGACAAACTAACTTGCAATGTCGAGTCTAAAATGTAAGATATTAATGAACTTTTTTATTGTAATAACTGATTTATTTATAGGAATGTGTGGGGATGTGCTCTCTCTCTCTCTCTCTCTCTCTCTCTATATATATATATATATATATATATATATATATACATATATATATATATATATATATATATATATATATATATATATATATATATATATATATATATATATATATATATATATATATATATATATATATATATATCATATTTTATAAAGCAGATAGTTCCAGTCCTTGATTCTGATTGGTCAATAGCTGCGCTTTTATTCATGATAAAACACGCTATAACTGCTTCACCCAGAGGTTCTGTGTGTATTCACTGCACAACAGCCTTAGCAACCACTCTTAGCAATGTAATCATATTTGTTCTTAATGATATTGTTCATTGAAACTTACTGTATTATGTAGAAGAGTATTGTGAGAGAGAGAGATTGAGTGACAATGTAACCTGCATTTAGATGTAGCATTTTCTTTCAGGTCAGTCCTATGTTCATAATAAAAAATCAGTTTGAATGTCCGCTGTGATATCTTGTCCTTTTACAGGTTAGGGGTTTTCCTGTGCCCTGACACTGACAATGCTAGTCAACGTAATTTGTCTTGCTCCGTGGTCACAAGAAGTTTCAGTCCTTTCAATATAAAAGTATTCACTACTTAGTGCCTCACTCAAAAAGACCATCTAACGGCGCAATAATGTAACTTCTATACAGTTCACGGTTTTCTGTCGGAAGGAAGGCTTTTAGTGATTTTACCTCATGAAAGTTGCATTTATAAATTTTTTTTTTTTGGCTTTAATATTTGTATTGTGTGGTAACAGTTTTATAAAAGCAATAAGGTACTCAAGGCTAGTGCTGTATTGTGAATAAGTCATTGCTGAATGGGTTGCAGGCAATCCGCTTCGCATCGTGCCAACACCCTTCATCCACGACTTATTCACGATACAGCACAGCCTTTCATACCTTATTGCTTACATATGCACACACACCCAATTGTGTTATGTGACAAAATAACAATTTGTGAAGCCATTTTTTCATGGCTAGTCTAACAAAAAGAACTCAAATCTAGATAAAGTCATAAAGCTGGATAATGACGTGCGTATGGTGTGTAATCCCTCATTTCTCATCTTAATTAAGGAAACACCTGCTGTATGGACTGCAGCCAGTGGCCTAATTGTGTCAAGACTCTGCTTTCAGAGAGCTCTGCACAGAAGCAAGCAACTGTGTGTTTGAACAGGGATCAGATACTAGTGGCCGAGAAAGTTTTGCCCCCTCTCAAAGGAATGTAATAGCCTTGTGTTCAGATACCACAAGTCATGCCCGGCCGATACAAAGCGTGAGAGTCTCTCTGTCATCTTTCATCTATAAATAACTCAGCCACAAACCGCGGCACCTACACAGCATGGCACTCTCACAGGGCCATGGGAGGGGGGTCGAATATCAGGATTTCTATAAATAAACAGATTGAAATTGCATTTTTTTGCCGCATGAAGTAGTGTATTGAGCCAATTTGATTTAACACTGCAATTTATGCATGAAGCAAGGTGACGAATGAGGCTGGGTAAAAGCATGTGGCCTTAATCAAAGCCGTCTGGTAATTTACCTCCATTAATTCAGTGTTATATGAATAGAATATCAGCCCCATCTTACATTGTTATAGTTGTCACGTAAAAATGGCCAACAGGCACAGTATGTGCACTTTTAAAAATTACCAACCTGCAAGAACCATAATTGCACAGTAAATGCGATACTAATTGACCTTTGTGTCATATGCCTAAACGAACTTAACGAGCAGTATGATTGAATGGTAATGAGCTGCATATATTCTACACTGAAAACATCTTTCAAATGTGACGACCTCCATGCCCACTGCTTTGAGGGGGATTGATAGAATGCTTCACAAATCCATTAACAGTCTTTGCTTCTTTTTCCACTCTGTTTGTGCTTTTCCTCATTTTTTTTTCCTCATTCTGTTTTTTCTTGAGGTTAAAAGGACATGTGAATGTAGGAGAGATGTGTTGAGCTGCTTTTATGAAGACTCGAGACTGCAGATATTTTGTTCGGGAAAAAAAAAATACAGGCCATTTATACATTTCAGATCTCCTTGAAAAAAAGTAACTGAAACTGCAGTTTGTCTGCAGATTGTGAAATGGAAAAAAATATATATTTTGTATGGAGACAGATGCAGGTAGCTTGGCTTTGGACTATATGGCCTTCAAAGACCTCCACCAAAAGTCTAAAACTAACAATTTTCCACATCTGACAACTGTGAGGGAATTGAACATTTACTGAATTCTAAATTTAATATCATATAAATTCTAATTTTATATGAGCTATTTTATCTAATGTAATATTTTAATATATTTATATGCAAAATATAGTTTTGTCCTTATGACAATGGGATTTGTAGCTAGCAATAGTATTTGAAAATATATATATTTTATAACAAATTATGACAATGAGACTTAAAGGGTTAGTTCACCAAAAAATTAAAGGTGTCCTAGGTGTATATGACATTCTTCTTTCAGACGAATAAAATATGAGTTATATTAAAAAGTCCTGGCTCTTCCAAGCTTTATAATGGCAGTGATTGTTGTTTTGTTTTTGAAGTCCATAAAAGTGCATCTATCCATCATAAAACTGCTCCACACGGCTCCGGGGGGTTAATAAAGGCCTTATGAAGCAAAGTAATGTGTTTGTGTAAGAAAAATATCCATATTTAAAATGTCTGATGACATTGCACACCAGTTTCACAGAGTTCACTGCTGTTATAAAGCTTGGAAGAGCCAGGACATTTTTAAAATAACTCTGAAAGAAGAATGTCATATACACTGGGATAACTTGAGGGTGAGTAGATCATGGGGTAATTAAAATTTTTGGGTGAACTATCACTTTAAAAAGATAAATAAATAAATAAATAAATATAAAGAAATTATTTAAAAAAATCATATTTTTTACTTGCATATTAGTGAAAACAGCATAGTTAACTACATCACAGAAATTTCCATGATGAAAAAGTCTTACAATTCCAACCAAGTTCAGACCACAGTTGTCCCATGATCTCTTACCATCCCTACTCTCTTTCACTGAATTAACTCATGAATTATAAAAAAAAAAAAATGCACACATATAATTGGATTTGGAATATCACAATCAGGTTTATTTAGAATTAATCTTGTAATGTTATGAGAATTGTGAGAGCAGAATGTGAGCCAGGGGAAGACTTGACAGACAGTTGCTTCAAAGCACCACAGGAGCCTAATGCAAGTATATATTCATATTCTCCTCTGAAACCTGACAGCAGAGTGGTCCACTCTGCGTGAACTCTAATTAAACTAAGACACGCCGGCGAGACCTTCCCATGCAGAGACATGCTTGCGTGTTGAACCCGGATGCTGGAGATTTTCACACACCTCTCACCTCTCTGAGTTTTGAACCTTGGGGAAAGAATGTAATCTACAGCCTCACACATCTGAAGTAGAAAATAGGAAAATGCTATCATGTCACATGATATGTCTCACAATTTCATTGAGGCTGAAAGGGATAGTTCACCCAAAAAGGAAAATTCTGTCATCATTTGCTAACTGTTTTCTATTTGAATATGCTTTAAAATGTCATTTATTCCTGTGATGTCAAAGCATCATTACCCCAGTGTTCAGTCTCACATGATCCTTTAGAAAAATCATTATAATTTGCTGATTTGCAGCTCAAGAAACATTTCTTATTATAACTGTTGAAAACAGTTGAGCTGCTTAATATTTTTTTTTTTGAAATCATGATTTTTTTTTTTTTTTTTTTTTTTTTTTACATTATGATGTGTTTACTGTAACTTTTTATCCATGTAATGAATCCTTGAATAAAGGTAAATCACTGACCTCAGACTTATAAAATAAACTGAAATATTTATGGAAATGGTATTCTTGTCTATATGCCAATACATAGTACAACACACATGTATTAACCTCACTACTGCTAGATCTGTGAATTATTTTTATTTTTAAATATTAGTCCTTCATTTATGATACACTGCCTGATACACGCAGTCACTGATGGGTCAGAGGTTAAACACTCATCAAATTATTTACAATAATCATAGCCTAAATGGGAAGTCGAGTTTGTTAATGTTCTGCAGAGGTTAAAATTGACTTGAATAATTGCTCCAAATTGCCTTGTAAATCTAGCAGGGCTGTAAACGTGTATTGATCTTGTTTAAGTGGTGTGCAAAGTGAGCTCAACGGCAATCAAATTAGTAAGGGCAACGGTCGGAAATGCATGTGCTATGATGTAGTTCTTTATAATCCCATTGACTGCAATAGACCGTCTGAAAGCAATACAATTGACTGGCCTGTGACTGATCACATCCTTTTTTTGGCAGCTGAGAACTCTTACTCAGGCACTTCGCTATCGTATCACTGTAATGCTGTAATAATTACCTCGTAATGGAATGTCCATCACTGACCTGATAATTGTTAAAAGGCCTAAAATGTCCAGACTTTACTTTTTTTAAACAGCATTAAATGTCTGGGTTTAGGAAATGTCAGTTTACTTCCACCATGTTCCTGTCAATGTAAGAAAACACCTGGTGCATTTTAATTTCTCTACGCCTTGTTAAACACATCAGCAAAATCTAAAGAAACACTGCAAGAATTGCACATTTTATGGAAACACCAAATTAGGCAATTGTGGAAACATCTACAGCTGCAATTGGATAGTTAAGGCTTATGCGATTCATTCTCTTTCATGCACAAGGAGTCAGTCTTAATGAACAGAGATATGCCCTCTCCAGGGCTCGTCGTATTTCTTTTGATTCCTGTTGGCCCACATTTAATCAGACACTCAAGTTTTCTCACCAACACTCATTGATAAAAGTATTGTGTAATGTATCATTGCTGATGTATTAGAGCAAAAATTATAGATCATTGTGCAGGCAAGTGTATAATAACCATTGACTGCAACTGGTCTGAAATATGCTAGTATTATACAGGACTGGAGAGTCAAATAGAAGTTATTATAGTCACAGGCTAGAGGCCCCCACAGCCTCTTTTGAATAGTCGTCAATGACGAAATATGCTTATTGGGTCCAGATAGTGGAATCTAAACGGCACCTGAAGGACCAGAAGGGACTAATGGGGTCATGCTATCCTGCCAAATCTTCACCCCTTGGTTTTTATTAGTCCACCAGGAAACAATGTTTGAATAGTAGCAATTTTCAAAGTCTAGTTCTGCAAGAATAAAGTTCAAATTGAATTAAACTGAAGACAGATTGCATGAACCAGGAGTTTTCAAACTGGGGTCCAGGAGTCTACCGACAATTTGAGAAATACAATAATTATAAAATGTATTTCAACAGTACGAAATGTTTGTTTCGCTTATAATAAAAAAATTAAAAAAAGATATACTAACTTAACACAAAGTAAATATTTCCCAAAAATATTTAAATAATTTTCTTTGGCTTTAGTGTAATAGCAAATAAAAGTGAATAATTTAATTTAGGAAACCAAATTAATATATCTAATATAAAGAGTTAGTTCACCATAAAATCTGTCATTAATTCCTCCCCCTCATGTCATTCCAAACCCATAAGACCTTTGTTCATCTTCAGAACACAAATGAAGATATTTTTGATGAAATCTGTGAGCATAGACGGCAACACAACGAACACTTTCATGGCCCATAAAGACATAATTAAAATAGTCCAGTGGTTCAATATTTTCAATATTTTAATACAAGTTTTAATTACTTTTTATATAAATATATAAAAATATATCAATAATATCATTGTTTGTTTGTTTTTTTATTTGTTTTTTACAAGTATCCGCTAAACCCCAATTTAATTTTTTATTTTAAAAGTTTAGTAGCAGTATTAAAAAATGGAAAAACCCCACAAGCCCTCAACAGTTTGAAATACCTCTGTGCCAAAACTTAGTTTGAACTGCAGCTTCCCTGCCAATGATTCGGGGTCCACAGAGACAGCTGTCATTGACTGGGCGGGTTGGATCAGAGGGTATGGAGAGACAGATCAATCAGCACAGGAGAGATGAAACTGAATAGACTCCCTTTTCAGGGCACTATTGAACTGTTATTTAGCTTCCCCACCAATGACTGCTTACACAATCCCTCAGTCAATAGTAACGTAAGATTCAATCATCTCAGGTTAGTCATTCCCTAATTAGATTCTGATGCACCAAAGAGCTCGACTTTTTTGGAAACAAATGTCTCATATGTAATGCATTTAGAGAAGTTCTACATATATTGTTTGCGTCTTGTCAAGCATTTGCGCTTGAGGCTTGTGTAAATGTTCAATTATTGAGGATGTCTCTGAGATCTGACAGGGATGACAACTAACATGAAGAGGTTACTGTAAAAGTGTGTAAAAGTATGTTTTATTTGTATTAATGAATGTTTCTATTAAAACTGAACTTGACAATGTCTCTGAGGGAATTACCACAATAAATAACAATGCATGCGTAGCCATAAATGTGTTTTAAAAACATTTCTCAGTAAACCAGTTTGATTTCAAATGAAAGGTTAAATACTGCATCAACAAACAGCAGTGAGGTTGACAGGCAAATTGCCTTTAAGACTTTCTGTAGAGTTTTTCATTGACCCACATTTCCAAAAGACAACGTTGCAATATCTCCCCTGCGTATCTCGCAATCAGTATAATATCGTTCTCATGAGCTTCCGCGCTCAGCTAACAATTGTCCTCTGTCGCAAGATGGAAACAGACAATATTAGCTGCTTTGATGGCTCTGCAGGGAAGACACAGTGAGTTTAAAGCCCACTTCACCGCATGCTAGCACTTCAAATAAACCGAAAAATGGCAGTAATCAAACACAGCGTTAGCTCTTGCAGAGGACAACCGTGTATGCTGGGACATCACCTTGCCACATGAGTCCTCTGGTTGTTTTGCTGGAGCTGCATAATTCAATAAATAATTGCTGGTGCTGTAAAACAATTTTATGCAGGTTTGTTCTGATGTAGGTATGTGTGTGACAACACAAAAAAGTTGAAGCTAAACCAGAGATTGTCTTATTATAGGAAGAAAGAAAATATATATATGCATTGAATATATATATATATATATATATATATATATATATATATATATATATATATATATATATATATATATTCAATGCAATTCAGGTTGTTGTTTTTTACAGCTCAATAAAGCACATTCCACAAACATTGCAGTCCTACTATACATTTAATAGCGATATAATGCCAAATATAGAACATTATTCACAAGATGAATGCGCTAATCCACAAGAAACTGTGCAACGTCACTGGCAACTGACTGTCATAAAACTTTGAACTGCCCACGGACATCACTGCCATAATATGATAGGCTGAGGTGCCTTCACATGATCCAAGTTAGCCGTTACGTTTTTTTCCAATTCTTCCAATACGCTTTTTTCTTTCTTCCTATAATAAGACAATCTCTGGTTTAGCTTCAACTTTTTTTCCCCCACTGTGCCCGATATTAAAATCAGTGCGACACACTTTGCAAAAGGCGTGGGCATTGATATGGCGTTGAGATATGAAATAAAATTCTTCTGTCCAGCTGTTGTTACATTTATATTAATTTGTTTTTTGCATCTTCTCCTCCCATTTCTACCAGTGATGCTTGATTCAACTTCCTGCGTCTACTACCTACGCAGATATCAACAGCGCATCTGGGTTGTAAGTTGCCAGGTTGAGGTCACAAATGAAATTTGTATGATGTGTTGATTGTGTGAGTAGGACAATCATATATTGGACAATAACTGGACAATCATATATTGATGTGATTATTCATATAACGAGGTTTGGGACATACAAATTACGGAAGAAATGGGAGGGGGGAGGTGGAGGGGGATGGGTGTGAAATACGGGAGACTCCCATGAAAAACGGGAGTCTTGACAGGTATGGTTGGAACTAAACTCTGCAGGGCGGTGGCCGTCCAGGAATTGAGTTTTGCACCCCTGCTGTATGATTTCTAGATCTGATATAGGGCAATTTGTTCAGCAGAGAGATTCAAGCTTCATTATGATTGCATCATCCATGACTTCTGAATAACATGATGCAATTCATATCATGTACTGTATGACGTAATGCCAGCTTCAGATTCATCATTCATTGTTTTGCCTAAAAAGCGAGTACTGTCCAAACCCAGTCATAGAGTTATTCATAGATCCAGTCAAAGATGTATTTTACTAATTTCTGGTTAAAAGTCCCCATTAAAATTTGAAGTTTTTTGGCCTCTAGTATGAATATGTTAGCCTTACTGTTATCTATAAGCAAGTGTGCTCTGAAACAATGACAAAATTCATTTCCGTCAATATGGAGCAATGATTTTGATGACATCACTCTGCACTTCAGCTTCTGTCCAATCAAATGCTCTCTAGAATCTGAAGGCGTCCGCCCCTACATTATAAATAGACGACGCTGAAACTGCGGCTAAAATTGGTCACTTGTTCACACATTTACTATTTTTTATAAGTACCAATACCAATAACCGATAATTCTTTATATTTGAAAGCCGATAACCGATATATGGACCGATAAATCTAAATACAAATTTTGATAAACTTGAGATCCTGATTCAAATATGATACAGTAGGCTTTACAGAGTTAAGAATATTATTTACAATTAATTAAAATAAATGTGTATATTTATTACAAAATATATATACAAATATATACATTTAAATCGTAATAATATATAGTCATAATAAATAATATTTCTTACTTGAATAAAAACACTTAATTTTGATGCTATCACATGAAGCACATATTTAGACTGAAATAGCAAGACTGAGTCACATGTTAGACAGACCTTGGTTTTGTTGTTGGAGTGTCTCTGCGAGGTCCTGTAGGTGTAGCAGAAGAAGACCTCCAGCGCCTAACAGCAGCAGGAACCAGAAGGAGCAGGGGATTCTCATGACTGTTGAGCGTAGGGACCTCCTTCTGCCTCCACAGCCGGCCTCCAGCACCCTACACTCTACCCACATCACGGCCTGTGACGCACGGCCCAGATGGTGGGACCTACACACACACACATACACACACAAAGAAAAAACACTTCAACACAGTGCCTTAGCAACCGAGGCCGTCGTGACTGCTTTACTTCTACAAGACAAGCTAGTGAGCAAGCTAGTGGTCTTAGGGTCTGGAATTAGAATTGTTTAGAGTTCTTTTGAAGCAAGCAACCACCCAGAACATTCTAGCATCACGTGGCAAGTTTTTCATGCGCAAGCAGCACTCACTTTTTTTTTTTTTCAGGAAATGAAAAACAAACCCAGTTAATTCTGCTGTTGAAACTGTTGAAAACTTTTATTAGTTTTAGTAAGTTAAAAATTGAGAAGGACAATAGGGCGTTTGCATTTGTGATTTTTTATTTCTGTATCTCACGCTACAATGTGCATGCATTTATATTTAGCGTGTTGTGTTTTCGCAGATTTATCTGATGAATATTCTGCTGACTGCAAGGTCCCATTTCCCACAAGAGAGGATGCAAGACAGAGAATAAGAAAGAGAGAAAGGGAGGCACAGTTGTTTTTGGAGTGTGTGCCAGGTTTGCTGTTCTCAGCAGGTGAGAGCAGCATAAGGAATCATGTGCTCCGAGCCTATAGGGACCTGAAGCCTACACAAAAACATCCTGCCCTGCCTTTTCCATGTGTATCTTCTACACTCTGTGAGATTAGACTACCTGACTCACACGACCCACACAAACATAAATTCTTATTACAAACATTCATCACACGTCAGCTCCTTGTGGAGCTTAACACCAAACAAATCTGGAGCGCCGAGCAGGAAATCATAGACTGATGTGAATTAATTTGCTTTTAACATTATTAATAGGACTTTGCATAATAACATTAAATCCACATTAAATGGCACTTTTCCACAAACAGGCTACAAAATAGAGCCTGAAACTCTTTTTCAACAATAATCAGTAGAAGGAAATGCTTATCCTTCAGAAAATGACTGAAGTCAACTTACTATTGCAAATTCTAAATAAATAAACCCTGATTTGTGTGATTTTCTACCAGTAAACTTTACATCTTACAGTTTCCAAAAATATTAAGCAGCACAAATATTTTAAACATGGATAAGGAATGTTTCTTGAGCACCGACTATCAGAATGATTTCTGAAGGACCATGTGACACTGAACCCTCGCTGAAGCCTTGCATCACAAGAATAAATTACATTTTAAAATATATTGTGATACTGCCAGATTAGGGACCTCTAGACTTAAAATTTGCCTCTAGTAAAAATGTATAAAATGCATATTTTTAGAGTGCTGACCACAAAGTCTTTTAAAAGATTTTGGTCATTAAAATTAGCTAACAATTATTATTTTATTTATCGGATAGAGTTCAGAAAGTCCAGAACTCTGAGATGGAACAAACCAAAATAATCTGGTGTCATCAAAATAAATCAAAGCCCAGCAATTACAGAAATTATGTAGCACTGTGAATGTGGCTTCATTTGCTTTGCAAAGTCATTTTCATTTGCTTGAAAGCATTTTCCATTCAGCACTTAAATGTAAGTGCTGCATTTTCTACTGTAAAACCGAACATCAAGCCTTTGCCAGATGGAAACCGGTCTTATCATCTTCCCAGATCAAAACACCAAAATTGCAGCTTGATGTGTACAGTTGCATCTTTGCAGGCAATCATAGCTGAGGTGATGGGGGTTAGATTTCTTTAACAACAGCTTTGAGTAAAAAAACACCCCATGCACCTGCTCCTTCATTGACGCCCTCTTTCCTTTTATCTGGGCTTGATTGCTTTTCCCTGGATTGGACCACTTCCCCCATTACACCAGTCCCAGGATATTGCTGATTCCTGACCTGTATGATAGTGGGATTTAAAAAGGTCTTGAGTAGCACAAGGAAACTTGTGGATGTAATCTAGAGCCAGAGGATCTTCTGTTAATGAAAGCAGCTCTCTCACCAGATGCTACCCTGCCATTTAAGATCTTACATTTGACATTCACTTGTGATTATACTAATAATTCAAACCCACCGTTGTGAAAAATAAGTTTATTCAAGTGTACAATTAGTATATTCTTTTAAACTAAAAATAAGAAGTATAATTTATTTTGATGTACTTATAAATATAACTGATATAAGTATATTTGGCCTATACATGTATAATAAATGTCTTATAAACTTACATTGTTTGAAAATGTTGATTTATAAAGAGAAAACATATGTTCCTAATTCTGAGTATCTGAATTTTTGTGTAGGCTAGTCCACTGGTAGCTTTCAAATCTACTTTACTCTCTCCGTCATTAACTGAATTTCCAGCTGTTATACGGTATGGGGTGCTATGACACATCTTCTAGTACAGAATCTTCGGCTCACACACAGGTGAAGCAACAGAAACTAGTCATAGAAGATTGCTTACGCAAATGTAAAATAATGTGACCATCAAACATTAAATAATCAAAACTGAGTTACTGAATGAAAATGTCAAACCCATGAGGAGAAAATGACTGAAGCTTTGGGGATGTTGATGGACTCAGTATACTCCATCTATATTTTGAGCTTCATTCTGAATCCCATTCAAACATAGTCATTGTCAAAATGCGATTTTCTCATCTTTTTGTTTAAAATTTTGCTTTTTTATGAAACTTACCCACATTCAAGGATAAAACAGGATGCATGAAGCTAGAATAAATGTTTTTAAAATGGAAAGAGTTAAAATACCAGTAAAAGGTATAAAAGGCTGGCCTGGGAACGCCTCGGGGTTCCCCCGGAAGAGCTGGAGGAAGTGGCTAGGGAGAGGGAAGTCTGGGCATCTCTGCTTAGACTGTTGCCCCCGCGACCCGGCCCCGGATAAGCGGAAGATAATGGATGGATGGATGGATGGAAAATACCAGTAAAGGGTATATTGCAAGTCAGGGCCATAACCACCATAGACATCGAGGGGGACAAGTCCCCCCCCAATAATTAGAAATGGCCAAATTGTCCCCCCCAATATTTGAAGTTCTTGCACTGCTCTCCTGCACTGTATGTTAGGATGACAAAAAAGGTTTAAAAGTTACATTTTAGTCTGGTCTGCCTCAGGTCTAATGACGCTCATCAATGTCTTAAATGATTGAGATGGCCAATCAAATCAAAGTAGGCGGGTCTACCACAGACGAGCACGTCAATCTATCGCTTAATGCCATTGTGGGGACTCTATTCTTTCCGGTGAAATCACAAAACAAATATACATGCTCTTAATATACAATCATTGAACATCTTTTGATCCTTCGACATGGTTTACAAAAATTTCTACCACCAAAAGAATTTGAGTGTTAACAGCGGATCTATGCATTTATTCACTAACAGGAAGAATCTCGAGACTAACAATATATTTGACGCAAATTAATGCACATATTATTTTCAAATAGTCCCAAAATGATTATTTCACAATTAGAATTAGACCTAGAATTTTGTTCACTGTTCTGTTTATTTATGCTTTATAAAAATAAATTGGCCCCCAAGACATGGTTACGGCCTTGTTGCAAGTATAAAAAAATACCTAGGAACATAGAAGTATACTTAAAGTACAAATATATATATAAATAGTAAACTATATGTATGATGCTATGTTCACTTAAAGAAAAGTTACAAGTATACTTGCAGTATAAAACTACTAAACTAGTAGTTTACTGAGGGTATACTTCGAGAGCGGCAAGTGTACGGCACCAGAGATTAATCTTGAAGGCACTCGCAAGGAAATGGATAAGTACATAATCGAACGCACAAATATTACACCATTTAAAGGTTCAGTGTGCAGTATTTATGAGAATCTATTGACAGAAATGCAATATATACCTAATTATGTTTTCAGTGGAGTATAAAGAACTTACTTAAATGTACCGTTTTATTACCTTAGAATGAGCCATTTCTATCTACATACACCGCGGGTCCCTTTACAGTGAAGTCAGCATTTTGAGCCACAATGTTTCTACAGTAGCCCTAAAACTTCTCTACAGAGCGCTAGTCACTCTCTGCTCTCTCCGACGATGACATTTTTGTCCTGTTTCTGCCCCCGTAGTTTCTCTACGTGCTCAGACCAGGAACATATACTGTATAAAGAAAGTTTACTTTGATTGTTCTGTCTTAAAGTCAAGTCTGAAAGTCAAGATACTGTGACTTCTGTGTAAAGATACTGTGTAATTCAGGTACTTCGTAGTGCCTGTTTTGATGTTTGATTGCAGCATTTGAAAACTTGGAAGTTGTAACCACATGACAAGCTTGAAAAGACCAGATGTGCTCAATTACCCATAGTAAATTACATCTATGCATTTACATAGACGAAATCAATTTTGTCTCACTTGTTTGGACAGCTGTTAATTACAAAAGACGTGAAGTTGTGTAGATGGACTATTTACAGCTGCAAACTGAGTTCTGTTAAAAACAGCCTTGAGTCTTAAACTACTGGTTCATGTGATCTGTTGAGCTGCTGTATTCTGTGTAGTGTCATATTAACATTCATTATGGTGACAGATGGAGGACATACTCGCAAATCAATACCACTGTAAGCTTCCCCACTGTCTCTCCCCCATGTCCTTCCTTGCCGAACACATTCATCATTGCTCTGAATATTATACCTAACTTTTGCAATTATTACCCTGTTGAATCAGTACTCTGAATTTAAAAATGATTAAAACCATTGATCCCGTTTAACGTTCAAACATAGCAATCATAATGCATTGATTTGTCAACGTAATCTCAATGTAATCTTATTTAAAAAAAAAAAAAAAAAAAAAAAAAAAAAAACAGCATTTATCTCCACATGCTTTTTGGACGTTATTAATTCCCTTTCCAACGTAAAATAATTTGAGACCATGCTAATGATTCTCTGCGCATGCGGGTAGTTGTGTATAGAGAACTGGCTCTGCATTACTAACTGGATTTGGATTGGGATGTGTCCTAGTAACGTAAACTTAGAGAAACAGATTTTTTTTTATTCTAGTAAGTAGTCAAATAACATTTCTTTGTATGTGATTAGAATCAATCCTAATACCTACAATATAATAAACTTCACTGATCGCCTGACGTGTTTCTAAAGCCTTCTGAAAGCTGTGGAGGACCCAATGACGTCAAATCCTTTGGGTTAATGGATTATTGAACTTTTAGGTTATTTACTGGGTTGGCATGAACATCAACAAGTGAGGTTACAGTAAAAGTACAGTCTGAATCACAGCAATAGCAGATTGCTAAATTTTTTTTGGCTGAATCAGAGATTTTTACCATGACAAATTTCCCCCTTTTCAAAAGAAATGGAATGTGAATGTAAATGAAAAGTGAAAAAGTATGCTTACCCAAATGACTTGATTTTACAATAACTTTTCCTCCCTAATCATACTGAAATGGTGAAATAAATCACTCTTGCTGCACAGACAGAAATCAATTGATCTTTATATGAATGAGATATGGGATGTCTTTGCATTACTAATCTGCTTTTATGCCCACTTGCGCATTTATCTTCTATATGTTACATCAAAGGAGAAGATAGCTTATCCTTGAAATATTCTCCAGCCCACTTCCTTAGGTGTTACTGGAGTGAATGAAAGATGTCTCATTATAGTGATTCTCTCACACTGAATAAAAATGATACTGCGGCAGGCATGACTCACGGCTCATGCTTTACAATCATACAGGGCTTTAGGATAGTGATTCCCAATCAGTGATATGCATACACCAGGGGCTATTAAACTCTAATATTTTACTTACATATAAAACTTAGATGTATAATTAATAAATACATATAAATTAATAATAATAACTAATTTTTTAACCATAATAATTACTATTATTATTGCTGTTGTTGTATTATTATAATTTTATATTAATTACTTATTTTCTTATTTAATACATAAAGATAAGTTTTATCCTCAATCAATTTTTTTATAATTATTATTGTTATTATTAATCAATTTAAATTAAATGGTGGAACATACAGTGGCTCCTAAAGTTATATGGACATATGTAACTTAAGCATATTTTTCAGTAAATGAAGTTGATTAGGATAAATTATGTCATCAAGATTAAATGAAGAGCACATTTTTGGTTTGAGCCTTGCTAACGGCATGTTGGGCTAATAAGACAAAAAATGGTTTGGAAACACTATATTCAGAATCAATGAGTAGGGAATCAAGATCCTGAATAAAAGGTTGTCCAATTTTTCTCTGCTTGCAGAGGGAAGAACCATATTGATTCTTGGGCATGTGTGATATTAACCTACGTGGATTAATGGTTAGAGACCCGCCAAAGCCTTTTCATTTACAGATCACAGCATTTTTTCATTAAGTAAAGCGCTCCTAGAACATGATGGAGGAAGGGCTGTGATTACTTGGGGATCAAAGGAAGGATGGAGAGGAAGGTTAAACCTGGTCCTATGTGTACACAGACCCCTCATCCATCAGCGGCTTTCTGCATGAATATACTGAATAATCTGTAAAAAAGAGCATGAATCTGTAAAATCTCCTCATCTCATCTCTAAAAATCTATGCCCTCCCATTTTGGTTTCATATATCATGCTATATATCGGCAGTGTATTTGCAGACAGTTCATTGTAGGCTGTATCTTATAATTTATAGCAGTCACCCATCAGTAATTACTTGCAGCATGTGATTGTTAAACTGGGATTTAGACTGATCTGTTTATTACAGAATGACTTGTCATGAGGTACAGATGATCTTCATCAGTCATTAGAGTGCTGTGCGGTCTGACTCACCCATACAGATTTATGTGGGAACGTTGAGCATTCAATATTATGTAATGTCATGCATTCAAATAAATAAAAAAATACATCATTTTTATCATTTTCATTCACACATGATCCCTAAAAAGTAATTTACTGGTAATACACCAGCAATACACTTATGACTGTAAGGGGTTAATAACTTTGCATAATTTATTACCATTCACAACAAATTTGACTTGGCAATTTTTTGGCATCATCTGAAATTGCAATTAATAAATAAATATGATTTCACTTAGTCATTCATGTCCTCTGATCTCACAAATACAATATTTCAGACTCTATCTGATACATAAAATGTAACATAGAATCTTTAACAGTCCCATTTCCGTTTGAATCAAATTAAGTATGCCTTCTAATTTGACTAAGATGCAACCTGCTGAGTATTATTTCCCTGACATCCTAAGAGACTCACTGCCATAGTAACCGGCCCCATGCAAGTCTCCAGATGCTACTGTCTTCCACTGCTCTCACTCAGGTCCTCTTATCCTTCTACTACCCATGAAGCTTACTGTGATTTTTCCAAGCAGGACATTTCCACATTCTTGTTGGACCTGGAACAATGATGATTTTTAGAGGTGTAACAATATACTTATTTTTTTATTATTATTATTACTTCTAAGACATATGATAAGCATTTAAAGTCCTCATGAAATCAAAATTGACCCTATTTACTTTGTTAGCACACATTACAGGTCTTACAGTGAACAATTAATCCGTGAACAATTAATTGCAATTGTTACAACAATTAATTAGTAATCTTTAATCAAAATCGGAAAAGTAATTTCCGGTCTGGAAACGGCGTTCCTTCTCAGATGATGTCAGTTTGACGGCTTAGGTTTGAAAATCCTTAACCACTCCCCTCCAACCGTTAGTCTGCTGTGAGCGAGGGATGGAGAGGAGGAGTGCTGAAGTGAAACCCTATTCAATATTCCGTTTCACTTGGAAATCCGTCACAGCACCGAAGAAAACTCGCTCGCTACTTCCGGTTCACTGGGACTTTAACAAAAAAGTATTGTTCATTAAAACGTTCAATTTGGTATTGACTTGAATAGACTTAGACATGGTCTATCTCCCTCATGCACCAGGCAATAGCAATTCATGATTCTGCTTATATAAAAATACATAAAAACACAGAAAAGCTTGCACTTAAATATTGTACATCTAGGTATACTGCATTTGATGCTAAATTAAATGTCTAAACTTTCATTTGAGGTGAACTACCGGTATATACACAATACATATTGTCGCTATCCATGTTGCATATTGCTGCATTTTTGTATTGTGATATATTGGGAAAAGATATATTGATATGCCCATATGAATCCCTCTGAATTTAAGGGTATTTGATAGCCAACATGTTTATTTGATGTTGATCCAGGAGTACGTCCTGCTTGGCCAAATCACGGTCAATACACGTGGCCGTCACCCAAGGAAATTCTGAACCAGGTCCTGTTTTGACGCTACAGGTTCTCGTCTCTTACCGAACTGTCTGCATGACACACAAAATGATCAGTGCTGACAGGTCAGTCATCACTGTGCCTTGCTCTCCCTCTCTCCTCTGTCATCCTGCGACCGGCCTTATGTTGTGACAGTGTAAATTACATCAGTCACTTCACTGGGGCGGACACACGCTCGGGCACTCATCCGGCACACAGCGAAATACACTCTCTGCTTGCTCACAACGTAATACCGACTCTGTTTTAACAACTCACGTTCTTTCCCTTTCACACACGCAGATGCACACACAGCTCAGCACCATATGTTGACCTCCCTTACACATGAGGTGCTCTGGTCCTGGAGGGAAATAAATTACACACTAATATTACTGTGCAGTGGCACGCTTCTTCAAAAGACAGATGTTTACTCGGGATGATCTTTAAACAACAGCTCCAACAAGACTTTTCATATCCGTCTTTCTCCTTAAGGCTGGCCAAAGCTCGCTGACCCCTGACCATGATGTGTTTATAAGAACATTGCCATAAATGCTGGTCTAAGATTGGTTTTCACACCCATAGCCTAGTGAGAAAGGAAAAGCTGACCCGAAATTACTTTACAAAGGAAGGAAAAAAATTCAGTGAACAAAAGGAGTCAATTTGCAGATGAATGCATTAGTGCATTCAAGACCAAGACAGGGTTTTGTATTTATTCTTTATGTTGGTTGCCACGCCAATAAAAAACAAATCACATTATGCTTGATTTTGATCCACAAATGGTGACAACTTTGGTAGCCTATGACTTTTTTAATGCATTAGACATAAATACACACAGTTTTTCTTTGTACAAAGAACTGTTACCTAACATAAAATTAATGTAGCATGAAAAGTAGCTATTGACATCATGAATGTTGCTGCTTTGAAATAATCTGTATTGTGAAAAACTCTTAACTTAAATAAATACATCAAGACCTGGTTTTACAGACGGAGCTTAGATTAAGCCAGGATTGTACATCTTGAGACAAAACAATGACACTGAAAGCAAATTGCACTGAGAGATCTTAAAATCTTAAAATATGTCAGTTATAACAGCTCGAACATGCATTTTAGCCTGGGACTAGATTTAAACCTTGTCTGTGAGATGGGGGCGAATGTCTGCATCAAAATTAAAGTCGCCACGTTAGGCTAATTAACAGTTCCAAGCTTGACATATTTTCACAAAACCTTTTTCACAATAAACGATAATGATAGGCTTTATCATGATATAGTTATTTTTGCTTTAAATAAGGATTTTATGATATCAACATTTTTGATACCACATCAATTTCACAATTCTTGTCACTGTCAATATCACAAAAACTACTAGCCTAAATAAATAAAACTCAAGCTCACTGAAGACAAGTAAACAGTTAGTGATGAAATAAGAATAAGAAAGTAATTACAAGCAATAGGACAAAAAAAAAAAAAAAACTTCAGGAGAACAAATAAATAATAAATGCTATATGCACTGTATAAACTAATCACATGTATAAAAACACTGCATAGTTTTCATTGTGTAAATTAAATATATAATTTACTCTGATCACAGTTACAAAAGTGGATTAGTCAAGAGCAGTGAGAGATTTTCTCTCGTTTGTTGTTTGATTAATATGAATGACAGACAGCAGGGAAATTAGACAGCTGTCGCTTTAAGCGCTGCCCGGGATTCTCTATGGCTCTGGGTCCATACTGTACACTTGCACGTTTTTCCATTTAAGACATAAATTACTGTGTTTACGGAGATTCTTGCAAAGTTGGGCATTTTGATACACACGTACACACACATACACACACACATATATATATATAAAGTAACAGTTCAAGGCCAACAAAGCGCCAAATATAACTGAGTCTCTTGCGCAAATGGAGAAATTAGTCGTCTTTCACTGCTGACTGCGATTCAAAGGCTTAAATACAATGCTTACAAACGCATGCAGCACACCTCACGTGAAAGAGTAACTCGAGTTTGTTGATGTCATTCACCGTGACTCCGCCCTGGCAATTCCATTTTTCAAAAAGTCATCGGAGCTAGACGAATCACAATAATTACCTATTTGTATAAAGTAGCCCAGTAAAGATTACGTTTCTATAAATGCATTTGTTAGAGAGACAGAGCGATTGCATGTGGATTCATTCTACCTGGTAGCGTCTCTATTAATAGCGAAGCTGTGGGTTTTAGTTATCAAGAAATACAGTATATGCTAGAACTTTTCAGTATTCAAGTTATTTTATTGATAAATCACAGAACAGTGTTGACAATATATTTCTGCGCTACTGAATAGTTTTGTGAGGTGTGCGCTATGTGTGTGCGTTACAACGTATATCTTTCGAATAATCTTACGAATATCTATTTCCCTAATATGAATTAAGACCTGCTGTGTTGCCAGAATTATAATCATACACTGTTTGTTCGTATTTTTTCCTGTTAACAATGTGAAGCTGCTTTGAAACAATTGGACTTGTTAAAAGCGCTATATAAATAAAGGTGATTTGATTTGATTGTATGCAGCACGCATTAGTTTAGAACAGCGATTAAATTATATAAAAAACAGCCATTCTGCCGATCAATTTTGAGCATCCAGATGGCATAATCAAACATGTCTTGTGGAGAGCTCTCCGAGTATGCATTTATTTGTCATTTTAATTGTTGGAAACGGAGGGCGTGCGTGTCAGGAAATGGCTTATCCTGTTGCGCCCTCTATAGTCCAGCGACTAGTCGACGTCAAGCTTAAAGCGACTAGTCGATTAGTCTGTGCAACCCCTAGTTTAAACAAAAAGGAAATAAAGAGTGGCTGAACACAAATATGATATTCATGCTAAAAACGTGCATGCTAATAATAAACGAATAATAAAAAAATATTGTCAGTTCCCCCAGGTTAACTAGCTGTTTTAATAATTCACTAATTGCTTAGTTTAAGAATGCTTGATGTGCATCCTAAAGAAGCCGTTGTAGCCGAAACGTGCTGATCAACCTTTTTAATGTTTTAACGAAATAGCCCAGCATATTAAAGGTAACATTTTTAGTTTAACCACGAGTGCCTTGGAATATTTTGTTTCATAATTTGACACAATTCTTTTAAATTGCTTTTAGATATATAACCTCAGAGCTGAAAAAATTGCAATCTTCACACAAAATATAATCATAAAATAAATAGTTTGACCTTCTGAGGTCAACAATCAACATTTTCTGGAGGACCTAAGCACGTCGTCACTGACAATTTGTTGAAAATATTTTGAAAACAAACTGATACCCTACTCATGGAAAGCATGTTTGAATGAATTATTTAAGAATACAAATATAAGACATTCATTGACACCTACACCTACCAGTCTTCAAAGCTTTACGCTGCAGTTGGTTCACCCATCGCCTATGTCACCAGCCTATATTCCAGTCAGTTTGATGAGTGGATCTTTTGAATGTCAAACCCCTCATCCTCTCAGGGCCTGACTAATCATAAAGAGTGAGAACTTGTCTTTTTACCTTCTCTTGGAGCTTTCTGATTCTGTCCTTGACATTCAGACAGCAGACTCTGTCATGAGGCTCACAGAGGAATACTGTGTGTGTGAGGTGTGTGAGGCTGAAGAGCTGGTTAATACTTTAGTTAGTGAATGTGTGTGTGGTAATTCCAGTTTGGATTCAATGCAGCCATTACAACATATTAGTGATACTCTGTCAAGCAGGACTGAACTGCTGAAGTAATTACTACAGAGCTCTGAGAAAATAAATTTATATTATATTGTTGAGTTACACTTTTAAATACAACATGCATCATAGAAAGAAGTGCCTTTGAAGTCATTTAATTAACAAAGTCAATAACGTGCATCAGTCCATAGAGCTCCCGTGTGGCTTTAATAAGTAAGCAATAAGGTACGAGAGGGTACTTCAGCCGTGACTTGTTCACAATTCAGCACTAGCCTCGAGTAACTAATGACTTTTATAAAACAAATACAAATATTTAAGTAAAAAAATATGTATCAATGCAACTTTCATGAAGTAAAATCACTAAAAGCCTTCCTTCCGCTGAAAAAAATAGTCCCTGACCGTGAACTATAAAAGAAGTTACATTATTACTAGAGATGCACTGATTGCAATTTTCTTGGCCAATTCTGATTTCCAATTTTTTTTTTTTTTTTTTTTTGCTGATTCAGAACTTCTTTTCAAGTACTATAATTGACAGCATATACAAACAAAAATAAAATTTTCTGCAATGCAATTTTTTTTTATTTGATTAAAAAAACAAGTAAAAAATTAGAACAAATAAACTATTTTCAGACAACAGCACAAATAAATGCAATAGAATGAAGAGAGATATGAAATGTTTCTGTTTTTATACAAATTCTGTGGTGTGTATTTTAGTTTTTCTGGTAATCAAATGAAGGCATAAAACAATTATATGAAAATAGTTTTTCTCAAATCAAATGGTAAAATGCTCATGAAGTGACTCTCAGAGCGGCTTTGAAGATAAGTTCATCTATTCATGTCGTCATATAGTAACACGGCAAGCGTCACGCGTGCTTCAGCGTCATTCATTCACACAGAGACACGAAGACCACGTGGAATTCATATTCAAATAATCTTCTTACAGAGATGTGATTTAAGTGACCTACTTTTGATTTATTCATAAACATGACAAATTCGGTGACATTCCGCATTATGCAGTAAATTCAGTTTTTATGACTGGATTCTGTCAATGTTTTCTGCATCGCGGAAATCATGGAGCCCTGGCTTATGTGTGCTCCCCTTATAAAGATCAGTGGTGTGTGCGCTTTTGGTGTGAGCACGAAACCTGCGGGAATTAGTCAAATTAAAATCAGACGGAGAGAAGAGCGCGAGAATGCTGTAAGAGAATCGGCTTGGAATAGGTAAGATGTGAGACTGACCGCTCAACGATTCAAGCCAATCATGCAAAAAAATTGGCCGATTCCGATCCCTGGCAGGTCAATCGGTGCATCTCTAATTATTGAGCCATTAGATGGTGGCAAAGACTGTCTTTATGAATGAGTCACTAAGTAGTGAAGACTTTTATACTGAAAGGACTGAAACCTCTTGTGAACACGGCGCAAGACACAACTGACAAATGCTTTGAGTAGCTTTGTCAGTGTCAGGGCACAGGAAAACCCCTAACCTGTAAAAGGACAAGATATCACAGCGGACATTCAAACTGATTTTTTATTATGAACATAGGACTGACCTGAAAGAAAATGCTACATCTAAATGCAGGTTACATTGTCACTCAATCTCTCTCTCTCACAATACTCTTCTACATAATACAGTAAGCTTCAATGAACAATATCATTAAGAACAAATATGATTACATTGCTAAGAGTGGTTGCTAAGGGTGTTGTGCAGTGAATACACAGAACTGCTGGGTAAGGCGGACTGGTCAAAATCAAGGACTGGAACTAATGATTTTATAACAATCCATAACCTCTATAGTTACAGATAAACAAAACACAACAGACTCAAGTCTGTAATTAGTTTTAATAAACATTGTCTACGAATCTAACCCAACATCAGATTAAAATACTACGCCAGACTACTATTACTGGTAGTACGTTTGGTCTACATGTCCTCCAGTTGGGTTCTGGAAAAACTCCATAAGGAAATAGATTTTGAACGATAGCTTATAAACCTTTAAAGACAGCCCAACTGTGAGCTACGAGGTTGTTAATTGATGGTATTTGATTCAGTTGAAGCCGTCAGTCCACATTATCTCATCTTATTTTTTAAATAATCGTGTTTAACAGCGGAATTCCTGGTGAAAAACTACATTACCCATAATGCTGTACAGAAAATTCTATCAGATGCAGAAAAATTGCAAAATACGCCAAAAGATCTCAGTAGCTCCGCCCCACTACCATGATGCACCATAAATTACATAAGTGTGTCTCCCAACGCTCTCAAAATACTTAAATATCAACATTTTTAAATTAGTAGTTTTATATTTCTCCATTTTTAATTTGATTATGCTGTTTGCGATGCTTCATGGGATTGTAGCTGGTTGGCTTGGTTCATTAAAACATGTTAACAAAGACTTTTTTGAAATCCCTATGGGAGAAATGAATAAAAAAGACTTCCAGAACCAAAGCGGGTGGGCACTGACGCACTCTATAGAGACCTACAACACCAAGCTGCAAAAGAGCATGCTAATTCAAAAAGTATGCGTCACAAACATATTTACAATGTATGATGAAAAACGCAACGGATCCCGCCATCTTAAACGCACCATGCGTACAGCCAAACCGGATTTCTGTCCTTAAGTGGTTGTTTTAAAATGTTAGGGCTCTCTGCGGCCTCCACAAACAGCAAACATCCATTAGTATAATGCTAAAAAATGCATGAGTTGTCCCACATGTATTATTTCCACAGAATTAAGGAGGCCATTATATAGGCAATTTGTATGGCAGAAAAAGTAAAAATAACCCTCCGTATAGACCAGGGTGAAATACAGACGGAATTGTTACGAGACATAATGATCATGATGACCAAATGTTGGGCAGCCAATCAAATCCATCCCCTTGGGAGAGAAAAGAAGAGCTCTGACATAATTCACAATTCACTCGCTGGGTGAATAGCTGGTGGTCCAAATTAAAGATTAAACTTAAAATTATTTTTAAATTGTTAAAGGAGACATACATTCAGTAGATGTGCCATGTAAAGTGAATATTCTGGGTTACGCTCAATCAACAGCAATGAAAGTGAATGGGACCAATGCGTAAACGATACCTACCGTTTCAACATAGCCACTAGATGTAAAGAAAAATGTGTAAACATTCATTTAAAATGATCAAATAATAACATTTACAGCTCAAATAATACATTTGAGTATTGCTACTAAGATAAAATTATTTCTGAAAGACTTTTAGGATGATATGTCATGTGACTGCACATGGACAGGAGTCCACAAACTGACTGGGAAAATAATTGTTGCGATATCAACCACTTCTTCGTTTATTATTGTCGTTTGGAAAAAAGCGTAGAACTCATGCTAGAAGGTCTTGTCCTCTGAGCACATCCATTTCTTAACTAGAAGCTGGTGGGGGCATGTCACCATCCTATTTATAGCCTGCCGAGAAATAATTCAAAGGAATCAGAGTGAAGATCTCTTAAATCTTCCCTTTCAGAGTCCCACACAGAATGAAAAAGGAGAATGTCTCTTTCCCCCTCAAAAGCCATCTGTATGAGACAGTGCAGCACACCTCTGAAAAGGTGTGAGTTATATCCTGAACATCACGGTGATGGATGTGGCATCTGTTGGACAGACAGAACAGCACACATGGCGCTTGTTTCTAACTGTGACGGGCAATAAAAAATTGAAGCTCTACATCTAAAATAACTTCCTATAGTCAATTTAAATGCATGTTGGAATAAGAACTAAATGTTCTTAAAGGGACAGTACACCAAAAAATGAAAAATCCTTTTTTTTATCTACTGTGGAGCACATATGGAGATGTTAAGGAGAATGACAGCCTCAGTCACCATTCACTTTCATTTTATGAGAACAAAAATGAAAAGATGAATGACTGACACTTTTTTTTTTTTTGTATTCTTTGCAGAATTAAGTCATATGTAATTGACTCTCCCTTGAAACTGTATAATATTCAGACAAACTACCCCTTTAAATCATTTGAAAATAAGTCAATATAAAAAAACGCTGGATTGGTGACAGTCTTTCAAAGTTCCCCGTCTTATTCAACTCATTAAAGTGACATTCATCATTTCCACTTGAACAAGATATCGAATGAAGCAACATGATCCTACAGTTAAACACGACAGGTAACTGCCGCCCAAACTGACGGTAATGACGGCGTTTCCACTTCTTCACACAATTTCAGTCTCCTCACTTCTCCTCCGCGGTTCAGACTCGGACACAGGCACTTTCTTACCTCTTTGAAGCTCAAATTTCTCGTCTGGAGGACCCATCTCTACTCTTTCCTCTACGGCCAAGCAACAAAAAAAGCGTTAGCACATGCAACACTTACCTCGACAATCTTCATATGTCTCAAATGTGCCGCTGTAGGCGCTCCACTTCGTTTGGGCTGGCTGAATTCAACGGCTTAAATTTCATTAACGAGTTAGTAACTGAACCATGGCACGTAAATAAAACGTAGCCCACGATAAAATGCCTATCTGCGGTCGGAGTGTAACTTTAAAGCGATCGGCAGTGGTGTTTGGTGAGATGTGAACGGTCGCGCGGCGCTCGTGTGCGTTGGGCGTGCGCATCCTGTGCTTCTATTCTCGCGCGCTCTCTAGGGACACCGATGCTGCTGCTGATATTGCCAAGCAACAGCGTCTGTAATAACCCATCAAAGTCTGACGAAGCTCAAGTTTGGCATGCTTTAAAACTGACGTTGACGGTTGCACTATCATTCATAGTCAGGATGGATGGAGAGATCTCTGTAATTTAGTGAGGTAATCATACACATTTGAATATAATAACTTTCAATACTGTCTCTAACACACACTATATATATATATATATATATATATATATATATATATATATATATATATATATATATATATATATATATATATATATATATCGTATATATATATATATGCTACTATGTAGATTTTCATGTCCCCATTATGTATGTTTCAATATAGGCCACTGGAAAACAAATATTAAACTCAGTTTTTAAATATAGAAACCATATTAGTTAGTTTCTTCTAATTACAATTAGAAGAATTTTAAAATATTTTTTTCTATTTGGTTTGAGACGATGTTGACATTTTTGGCAAGCCCCATTTCGGGTTTCTTTATTTTCTCCAAATAAATTTTCTTTGGAATATTATTATTATTTATTTTTATTTTTTGATAATCATTAACCATTTCAATCATTAGCCAGTTATATTAATTACATTAAGTAAATGAATACATTTTAAAAGGCCTGCTTGATCAGAGTATATTATTGTTATACATTAATTTATATTTTTAGTTTTATATTTTATTTTTAGTTACAACGGTACTGCATACAAAGAATTACCTGATAACCATTCAATAAGAAAATCAGTCAATAATTAAAATATAAACATCAAAATTTCATTAAATAATGTGAATACATACAGCACTTCTCGCAAGGGCTTTTGTAATAAAGTTAATGAAATCTAAAATATTGTTTGGTTTTTTTTTATGCAGGGTTATTATCCGTAATGTCCTAAATTATCCTAAAAAGCAAATAAGGTAGGGTAAGCAAATTTCAGCGCTGCTAGCAATAGCAAGTTAGCTTTGAAAGCATGAGATCCCACCCTCCCTTCAGAGCGTCCCTAAAGCCACGCCTTCTTCGAAACACATGAACGCACACAGCCAAAGCATCACGAGAGACGCCGTTAAACTACCTCATGTCTTAAAGCATAACATTACAATAATAATGAACTTAAACAACTTAAAGAGCACTGACCTGTACCACCTGACTGCTGCGGATTCATTTCAGCAGTGATAATGCTGCCGTTAAAATAAATTTTGTGTCACAAACTGATCTGAGAATGACAGGAAGGTAGGACATCCTATCATTGCATTCGGACCGAATGCAATGATTGGACGAACATTTTATGGTCCTACACCTTCCACAGACGAGATGTATGTAAATACATTTAGACCACTTAACTTAGTGATTGCTATCAGGACGTGAATAGACTTTCAACCAGCATAATATAAAATGTTTCTGGAAGCTACCCTGCCTTTAATATAAAAAAAAAAAAAAAAAAAAAAACTTAAAATGTATTGTATTACAGTTAGTTGCCAGGCAACATTTCTAATTTTCATTTAGTTTAACTTGAAAAAACTACAATTAAATAAACTAAAAAACTATATAAAAATGACACAAACACTACAAAATTGGTAAAACTTTCTAAAATTACAGTGAAAACAAAACAAAAATAAAACCTAGTAATTATAATAGTATATTAATGATACAAAAATAGCACTGTTCTTAAGTCATGCAAATTGCACTGTTCTATGCTTGTTTATTGGGTGACGCAGGACAGGAGTTTATAAATACACATACAGTCCATAAATAAATCCAGACTCTGGGGACTGACAGAGATTATAGGAGCATTGTGAATTTATGAAACCGAGAATGATATCATTGTGCAGCGCTGCCCTAATTTACCAAGGTGTGAGAATACGTATCAAGCCAGCATTTCTTTGCTTGGGTCGAATAAACATTTCACTTAAGCCTATAACACAATGCTGATTAACCTTTCTCTTGTTGATCAAATTTTATTTATGATATTATTTGGTCTATCAACTTCAGCAACTCCAAAAAAATAGACTTCTACCGCCAAATGGATTAAATGATGTACCGGAGGCAGTTGTGCTACTTTATCCTGAAGGCACATATTGATTGCTTTATAAATTACTGTCAACTTACATCATTTCATTTCTTCACTGTCACCATGAGATACTGCCCGCTTTTCCATACAGCAATACATTTCACCTCGCTGCCCACAAGATAACCAATTGTTTTTTATTCACTGCAGGAATAGACAAAAGAATATTGATCTTATGATTCAGGTCTTCTTGTTGCTCTATCCCCACAGCCCTGAAATCTCTTCGCCAGTCCAAAATGAAAGGCAATATGGGGCATTCTCTTCAAGGTCCTTTGCTGACGCATAACCATTGACATCCATGATGATCTCTCAGCAGGTTTGGCCATCTATTTGTGTTTTACCTGAATTTACTTAAAACAAGTAAATGCAGTTATCGCATCTGTTTGGATATCACAAGAAAGATACTTAGAGATACAGCAGCACACATTCTCATTTAGAGTCCATGTGAAAACAAAACTGACCCTTAATTCTTCCTTGATTCCTTTTTTGGCTAAAACATAACTGTCTCCATTTTGGTATGTAGGAGCCCCTAAAGGGTCAAGGTGACGGAAATAATGGGAAACATATTTTGCATTCTCTCGCAAAAGTTTTGCATTGTGTTTGCTCTCAAAACCTTTGTGTACCCCTGAGAAACTTTACTTCTCAAAAGTTTTTCGAGGTAATGCAACGTTTCTCAGGGGAATGCAAAATATACGCGAGAGAACGCAAAAGCATTTAAATGGGCCATGACATGAAAAATCTAATTTTCCTTGATCTTTTGACAAATAAGAGGTCTTTGCACCATTAAAACATCCTGCAAGTTTTGTAGCTGAAATCGTCAGCATTATAAAAAGGCATTTATTCAATAAAGCTTTTTTTAAAAATCCAAACAAAAATTAGTTTGCATACTGTGGCATCACACTGGCAAATGCGTTTGCATACCACCAGAGCAAAACACTGACTAATCATTTTACATCAGCATTTGACTGCCGAAGGATAACGAGGTACAATAGACAGTTCACAAATAAACTTTTGCTGAAAGATGAAGAAGCCTGGATCTGACAACAGCTACATCACAAACTGTTGAAATGTTTTCCCATGCAGTGACGTTAGCCAATCATAACAGTGGCCTTAAAAACTGATCATTTCAGAGGGTCAGAATGAGGGTTGAAATGAATCCTTTTCCAACATATATATTTGCTTATTTTGTGCACAGTATTAACATTAAAGGGATAGTTAACCCAAAAAAGAAAATTACCCCATAATTTACTCATCCTCAAGCTATAGGTGTATATGACATACTTCTTTCAGACGAATACAATCAGAGTTATATTAAAAAATGTCCTGGCTTGGGATTCGGGTTAATAAAGGCTTTCTGAAGCAAATCGATGGGTTTGTGTAAGAAAAATATCCATATTTAAAGTCCCAGTGAACCGGAAGTAGCAAGCGAGTTTTCTTCAGTGCTGTGATGTATTTCCAAGTGAAACGGAATATTGAATAGAGGGCAGGGTTTTACTTCAGCGCTCCTCCTCTCCATCCCTCACTCATAGCAGACTAACGGTTGGAGGGGAGTGGTTAAGCATTTTCAAACCTAAGCCGTCAAACTGACATCATCTGAGAAGGAACGCCATTTTCACACCGGAAGTTACTTTTCCGATTTTGATTAAGGATTACCATGACAAACTATTTTTTTCTGTGTATTAACTTGCACGGATTAATTGTTCACCCTAAGACCTGTAATGTGTGTTAACAAAGTTAATAGGGTCAATTTTGATTTCATGAGGACTTTAACACGTTACAAAGTAAAATATCTAGCTTCCCGGGACCTCCTTCCATATTCAATTCAATTCGTAACTGGTGCAACGATGACGTCGGACGTAGAGCAAGCATTTTGAACTGCGAGAGGCGCTACACTTTCTGTGTAAGTTGAATATGGAAGGCGGTCCACCGGAAGCCAGATATTTTACTTTATAAAGTTTTAACTATGGATATTTTTCTTACACAAACCCATCGATTCACTTCTAGAAGAACCTACTTTTTTACGTGGAAATATATCATATTAGGAAGTAAAATTAGTTTTCATATGGACTTTAACTCAATCATTAAAGAATCTTAGACTTTATTGACGTTTCAGATTATTAGTTTTTGACATCTGCTTTGATTTATGATGTCATTGTTAATCAGTTTTCTGTCTAGTTTCAGGGTGGCAAATTTATCAATGACTTAGTTACACATGGACAGAATCATTTGCTGCACTTCTTCCTTGTATGGATCGCCAACCAATACATAATTAGTTCATCTGCAGGGTAGAAGCTTCTTTTAGCTCACTAATGGAGCTCTTACCAGCAGATCAAATAGCAGTTCAGTCAATGATGAGGTTTGTGGATAAAAGAGATGATGATGTCACCTATAGCCCCGCCTGTATGACTGCATGAGAAAATCTCAAGCCTGTTCACAGTTCACAAATGAGCATACATGTACAGTATCTTTCAGATGGGTTTTAAGTACTTGCACCAGATGAACCAAAACTAATAAAACCCAGTACAGTTGCCCGTTTGTGGCAAACATGTGACCTGCTGATCTCGGAGGGCCAGATGTCATATTTCCCAAGACACAAATACGACCTTAGAAGAAACAGAAACTTCTAAAACAAGATAAAACTTTCACAGGTGCTTCAGACAGACTTATTTATAACACAATGGCAAAATGAACAGATCTTTCTCAAAGGATGGCATTTTCTGTCCTCTACTAGATTTAGATGGCTGCCTCTGTCTTCTAAATTTAGATGAAGAAAGTGAGTCAGCCCACAGAAAGTCAATATTAATGGTGATTTATTGGAGAGTGAAAAAGAAAATGTATCCTCACAGGATTCCAGTGAGTGTGAGAGCACCTGGCCCACAAGTTCTGAGGTAGCAGCTTTAGAGGCAACTCTCCGAGGCACACTGGGCTGGGGTGGAGGCAGTACAGTGAGCCCCACACACTACTGCCCTCTGCTGGCTGAATGGACTACTGCACAACACTGACACATCCAGTGCATGTGATTTCACCAAGTAGGAAAGGATCCAACATCTGAGGGGATGTGGACTGTGCACATTCTCAGGATATGCGTGAGCTGTTGGCTCATGAGGATGTGTATCCCTACTTTCCTTTTTGTCTAAAATTAACGGAGTGTCACCTTGTTAGCAGCAGAGGGTATTTACACTAACTACGCCCACTGACGTCTGGTGGGGCCAGACAAAATTAAGGAAGACTCTCAATTGTCAACAGCAGCAATAGTGTAGGCACGTGACAGAACATTTTGAAGAAAATCGACCGGAGTTCAAATGAACCTATTGCCGAACATGCTCTACTCCCTTTTCCCATCACATATCAGATTGGAAAGGCATTTATTTTCAATAAAAATGAAGAAAATATTCGAAAAGTGGAAATAAAGTGTCTAACATGAGTTTAATAATAAAGTGTTTATCAGTTAAGGTTAGGGTTAGGTGTAGGGAGGGCTTTATTGTCCCAATTCATTTAATAATTTTAATAAATATAATCATTTACACTCTGTTATTATTGCATACCGCTTAATGCACAATAACACTGAGTATCTGCCACTAATATGTATAAATAGCATCTAACTACCATTTACACTTAGCCTATTGGAAAGAAAATACTGCTATTTTAACAGTGTAAATAGCATCTATCGCTAAGAAAATATGCTATCTTCACTTAGTGTAAATAGCATCTATAGCTATTTGGACAGTGTAAATAACATATATTGCTATTTGCACTTAGTGCAAATTGGCGCTGCCTAAAATTAAAGTCAAAAATCCCAAAATAAAATAATTATTATTATTCTGAAGGGGACATATGTAAAATGGGACTAAAATGGGAAAATGTATTCTGGAGGTACAAGAACTTAGTCAGGATAGCACCATATTTAATTTATGACAGTAATAAACATAACGACTGTTTTGCTAATGAAACATCTTTCCAAAAGAAAAAAAAAAAAAAAAAAAAAAAAAGTTTGAGTTTTTGAGTTTTGAAAATTACACATGAAGGTCTATTTGCAAGCCACGAATTTGTATTTATATTATTTTTATTTATTTTTTCTTTTTGTTATTAAAGGAGTACCTTTTTCCATTACTTTATTACTTTCTTTAGTGTGTAATGTTACTGTTTAAGAACAAAAAGGTCTGCAAAGTTACAAAGCACAAAGTCACTCCAAAGACTTTCTTTATATCACTAAGCACTGTTTCTTAACTCCCTGAAACGCCTTGATTGTAGTATTTAGTATTTACATTTAATCATTTAGCAGACGCTTTTATCCAAAGTCACTTACAAATTAAGTAAAAAGAAAACGAATAGAATAAGTGCTCGCCTTAATTGGTCAGGAGCTGCAGGAAAAGATGTGCCTTTAGATGTTTTTTGAAAATGGCTACAGACGCGGCTGCTCAAATTGAAATTGAGGCAGGTCATTCCACCAGGTGGGAACAGTCCAGGAAAAGGTCAGTGAGAGTGATTTGGTGCCTATTTGGGATGGCACTACGAGGCGTCGTTCACTTGCAGAATGCAAGCTTCTAGAGAGTGCATAAGTTTGAACAAGTGAGTTTAGGTATATTGGTGCAGAGCCTGTGGTTGGCTTGTAGGCAAGCACCAGTGCCTTGAATTTGATGCGAGCGGCTAGTGTTAGGTTACACTTTATTTTAAGGTGTCATTGTTACAGTGAAATTATATATTTAAGTACTGGGTAATATTACATGGACTTACTATAGGTTTAGGGTAGGATTAGTGTTTGGTTGAGGGTTAGGTGCATGTAATTATGCATAATTTACTGTTATTACTATGGCAAGTAACATGTGACAAGGACACTGTAAAATAAAGTGTTACCTAGAACACATCACAATATTCCTCATTTAAATAATTCCCGCCCAAGGCATATGCAAAATAAAGCGCAAAGGCCTGGTTGACTTGCGTTAGTTTGTTGAAACTTGCTGTTATAGTAAGGGACGTGACATTTATGAAACACGCTTGAAGCAGTTGACCAATCACAACACACATATTCAGCTGGCCAATCAGAGAACATTGCGCTTTTCGGAAGGTGGGGCTTCATAGAGACAGGAACTAAACGGAGTATTACTGACAGACTGGGAAGACTGGTGCTGCAACAATGTATATTTTTTTTAAACATTCAAGCATGAAAACCTATTTAGACCCCAAAAACTAAATCAAGACTTTAAAAAAACAAGGCATAATAGGTCTCCTTTCATTTATTTAGCAGTTACTGAGGCGGTAAAGTCATTTATCATTGTATGCCAAAAAAACAACCTTTAGGCATCCTAGACCTAGATAAACCTGTTTTAACACTAAATAACGCAGCAGAATGAAAAACAACGCAGGGTCTCAAGACACATTTTTAACTTGAAATGAAAAAATTTCAGCATTTACATGCAAGACACTGAAAACACTGCAAGATACAAATGGTCATTACATAGAAAAACAAGTTAAAAGCCACACACAAGCTACATGCGAACTGGTCCTTATCTTGCACTTCCTTATAAAGTGTTTAACATTGAAATCCTTCGACAATCCAACCAGCGGGTTTTGAAATTAAGCTGCAAAACCATGTGATTCAAAAACTTTTCTGGTCATGATGTCACAATCTGACATGTTAAATTATGACTGCCCATGATGCTATACATCCACTGCAAGTATTAACAAATTAGTTAGCATATTAGCAAAGGTCATTCTTTTACATATAGTAGTTTTAAAAGTACATTAGCAAATGCATCCTGCATCAGAGAGCAATAATATGTGATAAAACATTCACTGTATCAGTAGAAAAGTCTTGTGGCTATCCTACCTGACGTCACTGTTTGGTGAATTCCTCCATTTGACTATTGCAGGAGTTCCTGCACCTCTAGTTGGCACTCTGACTCTCTCAACCCTCTAAAGACAAACTGCCCATTGGGTTCCCACACCAGAGTGACGGTCATCAGAACACTACGGACATGGGAAAAGAACATTATCAGCAGTGCATTTGGCAATTACCCTGAAATGTAATCTATTTCTTGGTGCTACTGAGTCCCTCGCCACATTAGCGACTCAGAGTTTGTATGTGTGCCCAATTTTTTTCAACACTTTCCATGCTCCACTCAGTTAAAAACTGGGCCCATATCACAGTTCTCCACATCATTGGGTCGTAAATCCATACTGCATCCATCATCAGGCGCTATTTCACCTGTATTACTCACGCGAACAACCTCTGACCTTTGACTTGTCCCACATGGAGTTGAGCACTGAGGGAATATAACCAACAGCATTACACTGATGTGCTGATACAACATATTCATATTTTCCAATATTTTCTAGCCTACACACTGGCCCTGATGGCTGTAGTCTAGATCAAGGTCATAAATTGTTTGGCCCTTATGGATGTAATGAATTTATTAGAGAATAAATAGTGGCCAAAGGTCAAATCACAGCACAATCTGCAAACATAGACATGTTCGTATAGTGTGGTGTGAAACCATGTAGTTGTGTGGTGGATTTAACCAAATTATAGTGAGCATGAAGCATCGAGTAGAGATTGGAAAGTGTATTTTGCTACCTGCTGAAACAACCTCTACCCCATCAAATAAAAATGACAGTAAAAATAGGAATAAAGAATGTACTGTCACCACATTAAGTCTATGTCTGTCACCTCAGGCAGTAAATAGGTCCATGGTAAATCCTGTATAATTGACAGATGTCATCTGCTTATGTCCAGTCGGTGGCAATCTGCCACTCGCTTCATATCTTTAGCTGACATGCAGCAGCAGTTTCAGGGACAGGAAAACCTTGGCAGAACTTTGGTGACTCTGTCATTGTTTCAGTTGGCATTTGCCCATTTGCTGAGCAGTGGGCCAAGACCATAAGTCTTATACTTTCAGAGGGTTCATCAACATCCCCTTTTACAGACAGAAAGACCGATAAATAGACAGATAGAACTTTAAATGTACAGAAGGATGGATGGAAAGATAGATAGAACGTTGGATGGATGGATAGATAGAACGATGGATAGATGGGCAGAAGGACAGATAGAAAGATGGACGGACGGATAGAACGATGATGGATGGATGGAACAACAGAAGGATATAATGATGGATGGAATGACAGATGGATGGATGGAACGATGGATGGAACGATAAATAGATTAAACGACAGAAGGATGGATGGAATCCAGGATCAAGGTTGTGTAGCTTTCAGCTCCAGTCAATCAGAGAAAGCAAACATCTCAACCTCTGTAAATATGACACAGACTGCTCCATTCAGGGCTTTCTTCAGGTCTGTTGTAATGAGGACTCCGTGGGCTTCAATGGTTTTCTACACAGAGAATAAATTCCTTGTGCACTCCAGGTTTTTGCTGCTGGAAGATCATCTATTTTGAGCAACAGTAAGGATTGCCAGTTTCAACTGTTTGTGAAGATTTTCCATTTTAATGTATTCAAATTTAAATCCTAGAAGAAACGCAAATAACTACATAGCATACGATATAAGAAAAGAGACATTTCCAGGCATCAGTAGGTCAATAAGTTGCTGCTGTACATTCACAGATCAATTTTGAGGAGGTTATGTATTCAATATATTTTTGTTCATATTTGCAACGAAAACCAAATCTGTATTGTTTATTTTGCAGATGTAAAATCAGCAAACAAAACAAAAATATTATTTAATTTTAGTACAACTTTCTTCTTTTTACAACAATGTTCTCTACTGTACATTAACAACATTAGTTTATGCATTAGATATCACATACAGTTAAATATATTTTAATAAATAAAATATTTATGATTTAATTTATAATATACTATTGTTCACTATTAGTTCATAAAGTATTATCTAAGGTACAAAATGTTGAATGGTGCATGTAGAAATTGACACTCAGTTTGTGAATGAATCTGATTTGGGGATCAACCTGTGTATTGAAAACTGACTCAAAAGAATGATTGATTCACTGATCTGATTCTCTAGTTCAATTCAGTTCTGGAAGGACTTTCAGGAAATGATGACTGTTTCTCACATAAAGCTCTTGTATCGCTTCAGAAGAGATTAAAGAGGTCATGAACTGCATTGTTTTAGTTTTATACTGTGGTGCACTTATGATGTTAGTATGATTTTTACATCAAAACTGATCATAATTTATAAATAAAAGGCATTTTTCCTACCCTGATTTTAGCCTCTGATTTGAACTCTGTTTGAAGGGGCGTGTCTGCTGTGAGACTTCAGTGTAAACGCCCACTGCTGCGATTGGCTGACATCTTTGCATATGAAATAGCTGAGTATTACAGATGGAACTCTCTTTATTTTCATCCTACTAAGAGAAACAATGTGGAGTTGACCGTTTAGTCACTGGTTTGATTTATTAACACAGACAAAGAACATCTGACTGTACATGAATCATTACATATCAGAAATCACTGGTCACAGATCAGCCATTAGAATTAACACAGTTACTTACATGTTGTCGCATTACTGTCGAGTCCATATCGTAAAAGTCTGTTTGCAAAGCTTGTGCCTAAATTGTGACTGATTTACAAAAGAATCCACAGGGAGATGTACTGAATACAAATAAATAATGCTCAACTGAGGCATGCACATTGTTGAAAATAAATACCACATTCCTAGCATTGGGATCCTTTGGAAGGTAATGTTATTTTTATTCCATTAATCCTGTATCGCTCTTCTCTCCTTGTCATCTCACTAAATTCTTTCACCTCATAGATAAGCACATAAAGTTAATTATCTGGGCTTGGTTACAATAAAAGCTGTTTTTGGACTAACAAGGAAGTTTTCAGTTCTGAAACTTGCAGGATATTCTCATAGTATGATGAAAAGCTCAACTGATTTCTCAGTTCATGACCCCTTTTAATGGAAAACGCATGCTCTGGAATTTGATTTTTGATATCTCGAATGGTTTGGCTGTGTCGAAGAAACAAATTTATGAAGAGAAAATGGAAACAGGAAGTGTGTTATAATTCCGCATACATTGATTAATTTTTAATTAAATTTCAAGCACTTATCAACACCTCATCAAACATTCATATCACTCTCTAATTGTTTGAACAATAATGTGTAGTTATATCTACTTTCCTGTAGCTCAAACAAAAAGAGCGTGGCGCTAGCAACGCCAAGTTCATGGGTTCGATTCCCAGGGAAAGCAAGAACTGACAAAATGTAAAAATGTGTACCTTGAATACAATGTAAGTCGCTTTGGATAAAAGCATCTGCCAAATGCATAAATGTAAATCTTAAAAAGATCTTTATAGTCTGATGCTTGTGAATTGACATGTCCACTACAGTCATAGTATATAATTGCAGCGATCAATAAGTCATTCACCCTGCTCACACGGATTTATACAGCTTCATATCAAATCTGAAATTTCACACTATGACAAGCTTATGTGGATTGTTTGGTACCTTAAATTGAAATGATACTCACACAGATAGTTTCTGCTCTTTGTAATTTCAGTCACATTAATCCTTATTGCTCCTCGAGGGATCTTCTGAAACGGACAGCAGCTCACCTCATTCAGGAAAACAAACGAATACACCCGTGACAAATCTCACAATAAGATCATCACAGCCCTGCTTCTGTAGAGAAATATGGAATAGTGCAAACAAAACTGGGCCATGCATTTACACAAAACTCACCATGTAAAAGCATTTTGATGATAGACAGACAGACGAACGGACGGACAGACAGATCAAACAATTTAGACATGAAGTATTTTCCACAGTTCATACAATTGGGTCAGTTTCCAGGGTGAAAACTGGATTGTTATTGAACACAAAATTGCTCAGCCTTTATTAAGAAGCATCTATTACTGTTGAAAACTCAGTTTGCACCAATACATTCTACCATCCAATTCTCTTTCGCTGGCACTCCTGCCACAATTACATGCTACAGTGACTTTAAGGACCCTGAAAGGCCAGCCAAGGCGTTCTCAAGACACCTCTGCATGGTGCTCATTTTGCAAGGTTGTTTCAAAACAAATCATCACCCTGGGCAACTCTGAAGTGAAGGGAAAGCGTGGGCACAGTTGCAACATGTAATTGTACAATAATAATCTTCCAATCCAGCAGAAAAACAGCACAATGAATGCAGTATCTGTGATTTATGATTACACAGATGCTATGCTGTGCTAATTAGATGAATAATATGCTGTCCAATCAAACATGCATTGTGAAATGAAAACAAACAACCAATTACAAGATGATCTGCACTTACCTCATTAAATAGAGGAGGGTAACATATTTCAGTAACCTGTTATGCTGCCTTGCTGGATGCGGTTAGGCGGATTCATCAGACATCAGTGAATTTTGGTAACATTAAATTCTGTGTGAAAAATGGTGGGTGGAGGAGGGTGTCAAATTTTGGTAACGTCTAATGCTGCCTTATCGGATTTGGTGCTTTATACAGTGCCCTACACTAATATTGGCACCCTTGGTAAATATGAGCAAAGGCAGTTGTGAAAATAAATCTGCATTGTTTATCCTTTTGATCTTTCATTCCAAAAATTCACAAAATTCTAACCTTTCATTCACTGAAAAAAAAGTGTGTTGGATTTACATGATTTAATTGTGTACATTGGTCCCACATGAATCAATTACAAACCCGATTCCAAAAAAGTTGGGACACTGTACAAATTGTGAAACTCTATAGGTCAAATCTAAACATGATTCAGAAGCACAGGCGTTTTCTCTGGGCCAAGGCTCATTTAAAATGGACTGTGGCAAAGTGGAAAACTGTTCTGTGGCCAATCAAAATTTGAAGTTCTTTTTGGAAAACTGGGACGCCATGTCATCCGGACTAAAGAGGACAAGGACAACCCAAGTTGTTCTCAGCGCTCAGTTCAGAAGCCTGCATCTCTGATGGTATGGGGTTGCATGAGTGCGTGTGGCATGGGCAGCTTACACATCTGGAAAGGCACCATCAATGCTGAAAGGTATATCCAAGTTCTAGAACAACATATGCTCCCATCCAGACGTCGTCTCTTTCAGGGAAGACCTTGCATTTTCCAACATGACAATGCCAGACCACACACTGCATCAATTACAACATCATGGCTGCGTAGAAGAAGGATCCGGGAACTGAAATGGCCAGCCTGCAGTCCAGATCTTTCACCCATAGAAAACATTTGGCGCATCATAAAGAGGAAGATGCGACAAAGAAGACCTAAGACAGTTGAGCAACTAGAAGCCTGTATTAGACAAGAATGGGACAACATTCCTATTCCTAAACTTGAGCAACTTGTCTCCTCAGTCCCCAGACGTAAGTTAAACAAACATAATTTGTTCATGTAACTTCAACATCATGGAATTAATACATTTTAAGTAGTCTCAAGTGAATTTTATATGGCTCCCTGTCATGACTCAGGCATTCAATTTCATACATTCATTCATCTACTTTAATTTCATATAATGTTACACAACTGAATTATAATACTGCACTAACTAGTTGTCAAACTTTTAGCTAGCAATAGCGCACATTAGCATCTTAAATGCTAAGCATTAAAAGCTCCTTCAGCAAAGCCGTTATGTCATTAGTTGTATTAGTCCACAGTCTAAGCAAATGCTCCCCTTTCTCATCTTGCTCAAAAATACATAAAATATGACTTTTACATATAAAATAACACCATTTATTCTCTCTTGATTTAGCCATATGCAAAGCATGCTGGGAACTAAGAAGCCCCTGCCCAGTTTCAGTTAATGCAACACAAATCATTCATGTAATCTCAACACAAACAGATGAAGTAAACTTCAATTTGACTTATATTTAAGTGAACACAATCAAATTAAGTTAGGACAAATTGTATAGCAATTGTGTTGCTTTAGCTCATTTTAATTAAGCAATTTGAAATCATTTTTTCAGTGTTGAAGTAAAACAACTGAAAGGTGGGGGAAAATCTCATTATGAAATAAATGGTTTTCTCCGGTGCACCCCTAGAAAATCTTATGAGTAAAATATCTCTGAAGTATATTCCCATTCATCGTTAAGGTTTTTTATTTTTTTAGCACACCAGGGTGACTAGGAGCATGAAACTGTCTAGCTGTGACTTCTTGCTCTACAGGAGTATAAATATGAGGAAACACAAAGGGCAAATTCCCTTAATCATTCATCACAATGAGTAAAACCAAAGAATATAGTTCTGATGTGCAGCAAAAGATTGTTGAGCTTCACAAAACAGAAAGAGCTGTAAGAAAACAGCTAAAACTTTTCAAAAGTATTGAAAAATTCCCATTTCCACCATCAGGGCAATAATTAAGAAGTTCAGTCAACTAAAGATGTTACGAACCTGCCTGGAAGAGCACGTGTCTATATACTGTATATATTATTACTATGTACAGAATGACTGCAGTGATCCTCAAACTCACTCTGGTAATGTCTAAACTTATCTCTTCTGTATTTTAGAAAGCATTTTTGTCTGATGTGAACAGTTGCAGCTATAAAGCAGAATCACCAAATCCGACAAGGCAGTATTAGACGTTACCAAAATTCGTTACCTCCCTCTATTTCACACAGAATGGCTTTAAATGTTACCAAAATTATGAAAATGTTTTTCTCTAGTTCACGTTGGCCACAATTATTGGCACCCAATTATTGCAACCTCCTTTTGCCAAGATAACCGCCCTGAGTCTTTTTCTATAATGCCTGATGAGTTTGGAGAACACCTGACAAGAGATCAGAGACCATTCCTCCATACAGAATCTCTCCATGCTGCTGCTGCTTCTCTTCAGTTCATCACACTTATTTTCTATGGCTTCAGGTCAAGGGACTGGGATGGCCATGGCAGAAGCTTCATTTTGTGCTCAGTGACACATTTTTGTGTTAATTTTCATGCTTGATTTGGATCATTGTCCTGGTGGAAACTCCAAACACGGCCCATTATAAGCAAAGGCTTATAATTCCAGCAAAAGGCTGACAGGTTTTAATTTTTCTTATCTGTTGGTATTTGCTAGAATCCATGATGCCATGTATCTGAACAAGATGTCCAGGACCTTCAGCAAAAACATAGGCCAACAATATTGTAAGGACCGGTTTTACTGCTAAGACAAAAGCTGAGATCCAACACCCTGCATTAAAACAATAAAACTCAATCTGAAGAGAAGATCTCACAGATAAACTGTAGGACACCGCCCTGACCAAAACCCTCTCCCCCTCTCTACCTCCCTTTCCCCCTTCCCCCTGATTCAAGTCCCAGAATGCAGATATACTACATATGATTTATCTTGTGAATCTATTGTTTTATCCCTTTCATGTCTGGTGTCTTTTTAAAGGTCATAGTGCGATTGGTAAAATGGTCTCAACATCACTGAAGTCACTGATAGGGTTAGAAAGATTGAAACATATGAGACTTGTGTTCTCTTTTTGAGTGGTCTCTCCAAAGATATCTGATCTTCTCCCCAAACTAGGTGTTTGTGTTGCAAATAGTTACAACCCTTTGTTCTGGTCTGGGTATTTAAGGAAGGGTAGCAGGGCTGCCATTTGGGAAATATTCTGTAGACAGAAGCCCCCATGCAGTGTTGTGTCGGTGTCATAAGAGACACGCACACACACACACACTGTATGTAGTGTGCCAGATATGACTCTTTGAAACTATTTTCATATTACTTAATTGTATTTTATGCTGAAAGTTGTGTACCATGGATTCATGTTTAATTATGTTCTTTAAGTTCTGTCTGGCCAAAATAAATGTTAATCTTGATTTATTCTGTATTTTTCATAAATCATTACTCAAGTAGTGTCGCATGAGGAGTTTTGTAGGAGTTTCCGTAAATCTTTCTGTCAGGGCAGATTTATACCGAGGACCCCATGACCGGAACATGGCGCTAAGCATGAGGGGCAATCTGATTTCTGGGTGTCACTGTTATTAACAAGTTACAGCTTTCGTGACTATTGCTAAAATTACACTTTCTGTTATGAGTAAGCATTTGCGACTCACTTAAAGGTAAAATAGTTCACTCTGTAATCCTCTGTAATATCAGAACTGACTAATTTGCGTCCGTGAGGTAATGTAATTATAATCGCGAGCATTATCCTCTGAGCGACTCCGGGTCCCATGGAGGAACGAGTATTTGAAATTAAGAGATACTAAGAGAAATCAAAGATCTAAATTAAATCACAACTAAACTTATGATCAGCTGTTAAGTTACAAATGTAACAAATGTAACAAAGTTACAAAGAATTGGAGTAAGATCAAATTATTCATGGAGTCAGATTTAAAATTCGATGGTCATAAATTAAGTGAATCCAACAGAAGTGCTGAGAAGACGAACACGCAGAAGTCCTTCGACCAGGCCGTTAGATTCCGTCCTTGGGCTAACGGATGGACCTTACAATATTAAAGATCTAGCGGTATATTTAACCGTGGGCACGGGGTACTTTTTATCCCAGTTTGCACCAAACCCTTTTGGTGAGTTTGCTGCCAAAAGCTCTTTTTTTGTTTTTGTTTCATCTGACCATAGAATCCAGTCCCTTTTGAAGTTCCAGTCGTGTCTGACAACTGAATATGCAGGAGTTTGTTTTTGGATGAGCGAGGAGGATTTTTCTTTAAATCCTCCCAAACAACTTGTGGTGATGTAGGTGTTGTTTGATAAAAAAAATGAGGCTTTCTGACCACAAGTCTCAACTATTCTCTGCAATTCTCCATCTGTTATCCTTGGAGAGTCTTTGACCACTCAAAATCTTCTCCTCACTGTGCATTAGGACAATACACCGATCAGGCATAACATTATGACCTAATATTGTGTTGGTCCCCCTTTTGCTGCCAAAACAGCCGTGACCCGTTCGAGGAATGGACTCCACTAGACCCCTGAAGGTGTGCTGTGGTATCTGGCACCAAGATGTTAGCAGCAGATCCTTTAAGTCCTGTAAGTTGTGAGGTAGGGCCTCTATGGATCAGACTTGTTTGTTCAGCACATCCCACAGATGCTCGATTGGACTGAGATCTGGGGAATTTGGAGGCCAAGTCAACACCTCAAACTCGTGCTTCTCAAACCATTCCTGAACCATTTTTGCTTTGTGGCAGGACGCATTATCCTGCTGAAAGAGGCCACAGCCACCAGGAAATACCGTTTCCATGAAACGGTGTATAAGGTCAGAACCAGCATTAACTTCTTGAGCAATTTGAGCTACAGTATCTCGTCTGTGTGATCGGACCACACGGGCCTGCCATGCCCGATCAGGCATTAAAATATTATATGTTAAATATAATAAATCAATAATACAAATTATTTTTAGATTTACTATATAATAATTAGTATTGTCATTATCATTATGTAAATTGACAATTAAAACTCTAAAGCATCTGGATGGACTGAATTGTTTTATTAATGCACTTGAAAAAATAATAATAATCAGCGAGCAAGTAATAATTTTTGGACAGCTTGACTTAAAAGCTGCAGCACTTCCACAGATGCGCTTATGATAATGTGCATGAGCGCCAGGCACGTTTTAGCTGTTTCTTGCACTCGCTGTTTCAAGCACTCTGCTGCTTTCAAACAATAAAAAAAAACAACTTTGCTTTTGCAGGCAAGAGTCAAAGCTCTTGCTAACACAACAAATATATCTGGGCATTGTTGAGGTGATATCAGCAAGATGCCGCTTTGCCATTTGTATGTGTCTAGCATCATTACCAGCTTGTCAAATATGCTTTCCAAACTCAAGCAACATAACAGAGGCCTTGTGAAGAAGATACGCCACTGTGGAATATCACATTGGACAGCTGCCAGCATCATGTGGCTGTTTTAGCCAAGCAAAGGAAATTATCACATCTAAAAATGTGAAAACACACCACTCAGAGGTTTTGCAATGAATTCAAAGCTATTGCTATTATTATAAAAAATTAAAACAATAACATGCAGCCAAAATCCATGATGAAGCCATTATAAACAACACAAATTAACAACACAGCAAGAAATGATTGAAGACGCAGAAGATTGCTGGAGGTCACCATGCATAATCAACTTTAAGTCAATAGGTTATTAATATTTCATCTGTCTTATTGTAATAGGAATTAACAAAGATGCATTGATCAGAAGCTACTATACAAGCATGACGTTTTCTCGAGCTGACCAGACTAACTGTTTTTCCTACAACAGACGCATGTGCTAAACAGCAAAAATCTTACATGCGGCCTCATTTCTGCAGGTGTCATGGTCAAAGATGATAATACGAGTTGTGTTGTGCATTGACTGAATGATTTGACCTCTGCCCTTTACATCCACAGAGAGGCCCTAAAGCTATGACTAAATAAATGAGAAATGTGACTCATTAAAAAAAGGTACAATAGGAGGTCCACTCTTTAAACAGCCAGCACAAAGGGTAGTTTTCAGACTGGTTGTGGGAAATAACAATAGAAATGTTTAAGTTTGGGGTCAGTGCAATTTTCTAAAATGTTTTTGAAAGATATCATAAGTAGTATCATTGCAATTTATTGCTCTTTTCTTTTTAATTATATTATTCCTGTGATGGTAAAGCTGAATTGTCAGCATGTCAGCGTGTCACACGATCCTTCAGAAATCATTCTAATGTGCTGATTTATTCTTCTTATCATCAATGTTGAAAATAATAGGTCACGTTTTACTTTATTTTGCTATCCTCACTTACATAAATGAACTATAGTGTCCTGCACCCACTAGTGAAAAATTATATCTGGTGTCTGAATCATTGTTGGTTTGACTATATATTACTGACCCCAAACTTTTGAACAGTTGCTGACCGAAAAGTGAGACAACTTGCGGTCTCTCCTGTAATGTGTAAATGTGGCACCACCTAGAGTACGCATTTTGACATTTATTTTACCCAGCATGAAACATAGACACAAAAATGATACTATTTAGGACCCCTAAAGGAAACCCCAGGGAGAAATCGATTCAGGTGTTACATCTGAGGTGCCCAACCATGCACAATGGGGTCCATTTTGTACTCATCCCTATAGATTCCCCTCAAAAGCCTGATATGAAATCAAGGACTAAAGCACACTGTGCTGAGAACAGGGTTAGTGGGTTCAAAAAATGTAGGGTGGGCTTGATTTTGTCCATGGGGAATTGATTGGATGGTTGTGGTTTGCTATTGGTCGATCTCATGTGAGTGACAGGTTGTCCCGCCCTCTCGCCAATAGTAAACACATCATCAGAGAAGATGTCACTGCAAGATGGAGGGGAAGCTATTTTGAATAAAGATTATGAGAGCATATGACTTTTAAATACAATAAAGGCATGCATGGATAAATCATTTATAATAAGTGTTGCAATATTCAATTAAAAACAAACAAGAATGGTCCATTTTGATTTAACTGTGATTTTTTTAAAAGCTATCACATACACTTTAATTTTTTTTTTTAGTTCTGGCACTAGAGGGGACAGAAGATCTTTGTGGATATAAAAGGTGGATACAGCCTGATAATAAAATCCATGAATGATCTAACCAAACATTTAACATGTCTGAGATCTGAGCTGTGTAACATGATCCAGGAGAGGAACCAGAATCATCTGACTTACTTTGCAGTTTGTGATAAGGAACATTTAAAATGAATTGCTGCCCTCTAATGGTACAAAACAGTTGTGCAACGACTGTTTTAAAACGTACTCTATTTCATGCTAAAAATGCAACATAGACTGTTTTATTCTAAGAATATGAAATAATCACTTTCACACTGGCTAAGTAATGAATAAACATAAATTGGATATTACTGTATTAATATCCAATAGAAGCCTAATATTCAAGAAATCTTCAATAATCAAATGTTAGAATATTTAAACAGAAAACAGCTCTATTTTCACAAAACAGTTTGGCATACATCTAAAGCGCAACATTTACTAATACATTTTTAAGATCAAACATTGTATCTAACATTAGTTAATGCATTGTGAACTAACATTAAAAATGGCTAATGCTGTAAAAATATATATTGCTCATTGTTAGTTCATGTTAGTTAATGCCAGAGGTGGGACCAAGTCATTGTTTGGCAAGTCACAAGTAAGTCTTGAGTCTTTACATTCAAGTCTCATGTCAAGTCCAGAGTCAAGACAGTTAAGTCAAGTTGCAAGTCCTCAACTTTAAGCTTCAAGTTTTAAACAAGTCATTAGTGATTTTTGATGAGCGAAAGCAGCGCTAATCTTAGCAATGTGATCATGCTCTGCAGAGACAATCCTACAGTGATTACAATTCACTCACCATTTAGGAGGTAGGTCAAGTCTTTCCAAGTCAGAGGGCTCAAGTCTGAGTGAAGTCGCGAGTCATTGTTGTCAAAGTCTAAGTCGAGTCGCAAGTCATCTTTGATTATGTCAAGTCGAGTCGCAAGTCATCCAGTTTGGGACTCGAGTCAAGTCTAAGTCATGTGACTCGAGTCCACAACCCTGGTTAATGCAATAATGTTAACAAATGAGACCATGTAAAGTGTTGTTTTTTTATCCTCGAAACGATGAGGTAATAAACAACCAATCATAAACTGTCAAAATAACAAACAGTGAAGAAAAACTTAAAGGGATAGTTCACCCAAAAATTAAAATTCTGTCATTTACTCACCCTCATGTTGTTCCAAACCTGTATGAAGTTCTTCTGCTGAACACAAAAGAAGATATTTTGAAGAATGTTGGTAACCAAACAGTTGATGGGACCCGTTGACATCCATAGTAGAAAATAAAATAAAAAAAATACTATGGAAGTCAATGGGGACTATCACCTGTCTGGTTACCGACATTAGGGTGAACTAACCCTTTAACTGGAGCAGAAAGTGCTGGGTTTTGTTCATCCGATCAAATACTGATGCTGCAAAATGTGCAAATAAGAATGTTAAGAACTTTTTTTGTGCCAAATATGGAGTATTCATTAAAATGATTATTGAAAATGAAAGACCACTTTCACACAAGCTGTGTAATTAAACTTATATTTAATATTGTTGTATTAATATCCAATGTTAAAAAAACAATATTAATATTCAAGAAACCTTGTCTATCATAAATATTAAAATATTAAGATCAATTTAATTGAAACTGCCCAACTGTGTTTCACACAGTAGTTTATATATTAGTTCAGCTATTAATGCAGTGTGTGCTTTGAAACTGATGAAACCGACATTTGCTGCAACAACATGCCTTCAATTATGAAAAGCAACTGTTTGGGCTCTGAGGTAGGACTGTTGGTGAGGTTTACAGCTGTTATTCCTCATTGGAGAATCTGCTGTTTGAGCTCCGCCCATTTATTTTCCAGCTTGTTTTTGATTGGCTCGGGGACGAAGGTGTATCCAATAGCCTGCTGGGAGAGCTTCCACATGTCCTCATGAGTCAAACCAAAAGTGGAAGCAGCCAGCTGGTACTCCTGAGAGAGATCCGTGCAGAACACACCCTTATCATCCGTCTGACGGGACAGGAGGAGCAACAGGCAGATTGTTATTTTCTAATAGAATTTATAAACACTTTTAAAAAAGTTAGTTTGCATTAATTTAAAAGTGTCTGAACTGCATAATAATGTGTGGGGAAAAAAACTCACGCAGAGAACACACGGGTGTCCTCGCTTATACCAATACTGAAAGTGATGCTTGTCATATGAAGGCACTGTTTGACCTTTGACATTAGAGGTCAAACATAGCTCTGCAAAACAAGATTGGGAATTATAATAGAACACTAAACACAAAAAACAAATATAGAAAAGTAGTGTGTGTGTGTGTGTGTGTGTGTGTGTGTGTGTGTGTGTGTGTGTGTGTGTGTGTATGTATGTATGTATATATATATTTTTTTTTGGAATTATGATGAAAAATAAAGTAGTAAAATAAAAGTAAAAAAATATTCAGTTTACAATAGATTATATAAGATTTCTAATACAATAGAATATTATTTAACAAACATAAAAGTTAACAACTTTTTTATTTACTATTTTATCTAAAGTTCAGAAATTAAAATAAAATATTAAACAATTTAAAAACATCCTTTAAATGTTCTTTAAAGTAAATAATTAAAAACATATTCTTTAAATTTCAAGCATGTAATTTTGGAATTATGATGGAAAACTAGTAAAAAATAATATAGTTAATAAATTAAAAATAAATAAAAATTGAACACTAAAAACTAAATAGTTCATAAAATTATAATAAAATATTAAACTAGTAACATTCAAGTAACTAATTTTATAAATTACAATTGACTAGTTTTTTTTTTTTTTTTAAGTTTTGATATATATATATATATATATATATAAAAAAACACACACACACACACCTAAAGGAACACCATATTAATACTGTGTTTGACCGCTTTTCGCCTTCAGAACTGCCTTAATTCTACGTGGCATTGATTCAACAAGGTGCTGAAAGCATTTTTAGAAATGTTGGCCCATATTGATAGGATAGCATCTTGCAGTTGATGGAGATTTGTGGGATGCACATCCAGGGCACGGCTCCCTGTTCCACCACATCCCAAAGATGCTCTATTTGGTTGAGATCTGGTGACTGTGGGGGCCATTTTAGTACAGTGAACTCATTGTCATGTTCAAGAAACCAATTTGAAATGATTCGAGCTTTGTGACATGGTGCATTATCCTGCTGGAAGTAGCCATCAGAGAATGGGTACATGGTGGTCATAAAGGGATGGACATGGTCAGAAACAATGCTCAGGTAGGCCATGGCATTTAAACGATGCCCAATTGGCACTAAGGGGCCTAAAGTGTGCCAAGAAAACATCCCCCACACCATTACACCACCACCACCAGCCTGTACAGTGGTAACAAGGCATGATGGATCCATGTTCTCATTCTGTTTACGCCAATTTCTGACTCTACCATCTGAATGTCTCAACATAAATCGAGATTCATCATTTCCAGTCTTCAACTATTAAATTTTGGTGAGCTTGTGCAAATTGTAGCCTCTTTTTCCTATTTGTAGTGGAGATGAGTGGTACCCGGTGGGGTCTTCTGCTGTTGTAGCCCATCCGCCTCAAGATTGTGCGTGTTGTGGCTTCACAAATGCTTTGCTGCATACCTCGGTTGTAACGAGTGATTATTTCAGTCAAAGTTGCTCTTCTATCAGCTTGAATCAGTCGGCCCATTCTCCTCTGACCTCTAGCATCAACAAGGCATTTTCACCCACAGGACTGCCGCATACTGGATGTTTTTCCCTTTTCACACCATTCTTTGTAAACCATAGAAATGGTTGTGCATGAAAATCCCAGTAACGGAGCAGATTGTGAAATACTCAGACCGGCCCGTCTGGCACCAACAACCATGCCACGCTCAAAATTGCTTAAATCACCTTTCTTTCCCATTCTGACATTCAGTTTGGAGTTCAGGAGATTGTCTCGACCAGGACCACACCCCTAAATGCATTGAAGCAACTGCCATGTGATTGGTTGATTAGATAATTGCATTAATGAGAAATTGAACAGGTGTTCCTAATAATCCTTTAGGTGAGTGTATACACACACACACACACACACACACACACACACACACACAAACAAACAATTATTTTAAGTTTAAGCATGTAATTTTGGAATTATGGAGAACTATTAAAAAAGTTAAATGAAAATAAAACAGTAAAATAGTTTTTAAAATAATTCTTTAAAGTTCAAGTATGCAATTTTGGAATTAAGATGGAAAACGCTTACCAATAGGAATATTTTGTTTGCAAACTTTCTCCACAAGACTGTCCGATCCACCGACCTCAGGATGCAGGAAGGTTCCATGGCCGATTCTATCAGGAGGTAAGTTCAACAACAGCTCGGACTCATCTCTCTGAGAAGGAACCTGAAATACACACAAACTCTTGCGTAAACCGCGTAAAATCATTCAGACCAAAACATACTTCCAATATGGAGATGTTTCCATGTGCTCTGACCTCTGAGAGGTGTAGAGCCAACTTCAGGCCGCAGTTCTTGGCTTTCTGAAGTGCAGAGAGCAAATCTTTTCCATGACCGACCTGTATGATCAACGATATGGAAACTGCAGTCAGAAACAAGTCAAGTATGATGTTAATTGAACTCAGAACTCACGGTTGGGTCTCCACTGAGGTCAAGTCCAACTACTAATCCATCACTGGAAAGCAGGAAATCTTCTGCCAGCTTCACTGTCTCCATTGCAACCTCAGGCCCGTATCTGCGGTCCACAGCCACGAGAAACCTGTTCAAACGTTCAAACATACAGTAAGTGACCATAAAAGAAGCAGGTCATCATCTAGAAAATATAGAATTAATGAATAAACATCACCTGACATCAATGTCAACTTCCTCTTGTTTACACTGCCGGATGGCTTCCAGCACAGTTTCAATGTATCTTTGCTTAGTGAGACCTTTTTGTGACAAAAATAAATGTCCACAATAAACAGAAATGAGCTGCTGAGAAAAGTTTGACATGTGAATTGCTTCCAGTACCTGTTTCAGTCACTTCCCGTGGCGTGCTACGCAACTCCAAGTATTTTACGCCATCTGCCGCAAACTCTTGAATGACTGCTTTGGCAACCTATTTAATAATAATAGTTCCCCTTTTTAATTAAACTTTTAAAGGTGCAAAAGAATGAAATTGAGAGCAAATGTTGCTTTACCATTAGGATGTCCTCTTCTGAATCAACCAGCTGATGAATGACTTTAAACACTTGAAAACACCTAATGGAGAGATGCACTAACTTAAAAGCTCGCCTGTAAATACCAAAATAACATCAGAACTTAGTCTAGTACAATTTAGTGCACTAGTCTAGTTAGCTAAAAAACAATGACTGCATTGGAAAAACAGTAGGCGAAAAACAGTATGTGACAAAAGTATGTCCGAATTCACAGTACTCATAAAAGAGTAGGTAAAATATACCTGGATGACCTACTACTTCTGGTGAGATTCTGAAGTGTGCATACAATAGACACTTTACTATCCCATGAGGCCACGGGAGAGGATTTGTGAATGGCAGTGAAGTGACGAAACTGACAATGGTAGGTCACATGATGATTACAACATGGGGAATGTGTTATGTTCAGACTGCATTCATACTACACACACTCATACTCATACTACGTGAAGTAATTACTTATTCAAAATAAGTACCTACTTGAGAGAGAGTCCAAATATGTATGAATCCCTACTATATAGTTGGGGAAAAACAGTGAGACAAGATGTACGATTTCCCACAGCATTCTTAAAACCGTAGTTGAAAAGTACCCGGATGAACTACTTCTGGCGAATGGACACTACTATCCCATGAGGCTATGGGAGAGGAGTTATGAATGGTAGAAACAACTGACGCTAGCACTGTTGGACACAAACGCCCAACTTTTAGTAAATGGTCTCTCCTTTGATAAATAATCCTCCATGTGAATCAAAATGGCTTGAAACTTACCACAGCCTATATCATGGCACAGCATCTGGACATTACTTTATAAATATGTTATTTCTAAAATAAATAAATAAATAATATACAGAATTATTCATCAATATCCAGTAAATGCACTGCAGCAGTACACACACATGCAGTATGTGGATATCAGTTGATGATATAATTTTTTTATTATTGCCCTTTCTCTCTAATGTTTTTAATTGACTTTAAAATTGGACATGACAGGGAGGAAAAAGCTTTAAATGTAGAACCTTACAATATATTGTATGATACGAAATCACAGCTCTTAAAATATAAATTTTTTTTTTTGCAACATTTTTAATTCACAAGTCAAGAATAACTACAAATAAACTAATTCATTAGATTTCGTAACAATGATTTTAAAATCTACTTTGAAACCCTTTGGAACACGAGAACATAAAATAAGAAACACATACACATACATACACATACACATACATATTAAAAAAACAATACAAATTCCGAAATTCATGTCACTTCCTAATGTTAAATTCTTGTTTGTTAGCTTTTTATATCTGTTGTTTGTATTATTATTGTTTTGTTTTTATCTCACATTCTCTGAACTGTTAAGCATTGTACTTTTTGTTCTGTATTTGACTGTTATTACTGAACTAAAAAAAAAAAAAAATGACGATGGACAACATGACGGAAGTAGTAAGTATGGATTCAGTTCATGCACACATTCATACTATATAGAACGAACCTTTTTGACGGTCGAGAAGTAACTTAGGTGTTTTTTTTTCCTAAGAATTTTTCCCCACTACATGTTGTAATGTAATTGTCAAAACATTATCAACTGGAGTGTGTTTATTTGAACAGTGCAGGTGTTTGATACGCACTCGTCCAGTGTTCGGCGCTGTCCGCGGCGGATGGCGGTCATGCTGTGCTCGATGTTCAGATGCGGCTTGCGCTGAATGAGCGTCTCCACAGTCTCAAAACTGACGGATCCATTGAGATGCGCGTGCAGCTCCTGAAAGAAAGAAATACTGTATTTGACTTCATTAACTATTTTTATTAACGTATAGGCTATAAATACATCGGGTTGAGCTCGTTAAAAGATAATCCCTGTTTTATTATCGGCTCTATTTTTGTGTTTCCTACCACTTTGGGCAGCTGACGATAAAAGAGATCCGCTTCGGTGTCCATCGCTGTTTTCCGTCGCGTTATAAACAGCGATTGAATGACACATGGAGAGGGAGTGTTTTTCCTGATGCACCAGTTGCGTTACTCAAATGAGTCTCAGACAGCATCGACTTTTGAAAGTGGTTCCCGTATTGATTCAAATTAAACTGGCGGCAAACTTATTGCAACTGATATTTTAGTATCATTTAGATGCTGTTGTTTTATTAATAATTTGAATTAATGTGTATTTACATTTTAGTTAAAGTGTTAGTAATTTTGTCGTTTTCAGCATGCTATTTTTATTTAGTACTTTATATATTTATTTTAGTAAATGAGCTACTCAAAAATAAAATAAGTTTGTTTTTAATATTTTTATTTCAGTTAAAATTTAACATTTATTATAGTTAACGTTTGTTAACTATAATAACACTACCTGGCATTAAATAAAGACATGAATGTATACAAAAAGAAATTAAAAAGACTCTTTACAAGTTTACATTTAGGTTCTCTTTCACCTAAAAAAACAATTCATGTTTTATCTACACACTTCACATAAATACATCAATACACTGAGTACATAAAAAGGTGCAAATACATAGTTTAATCGTGTAATTTAAGCAATTTTGTATTTTATTTGTTTTATTATTATGACCAGAATACTGGTTTTGTCACATTTTCTGGCTAATTTAAAGTAGATGTAGAATAGTCAATCACATGTAAACAAATATAAGATATTCTCAGCACTAAACAACAACAAGTAGAAAGATGTTAACTGATAATTATTGCCGTAAGCCACTATTATGACAAAGCATAACATGTATACAGTGTGGCAAACATTATTTGCGATATTAACAAGCACTTCAAAATTATATATGATTGCTTGGCTTTGGGTAGGAGCTTGTCTTTCACAGAGCATCTCATTATAGGCATGCTGTTTATGGATCTGATTTATTCCCTATATTCTCCCTGAAGTCATAGGAGCCGAGGGAAACATCCGATCCTCAATCAGCAGTCCAACTCCGGGGCGCTCATGTGGCTGGATTACATGACATCACACTTTTCAGCCGACTGTCTAATGTCTTCGAGAGTGGACTGGGCCTTCTCTTTTAACTGATCAATATCTACGTTCTGAATGTTGGTCAGCTGACCCAGGACGGACTGCTTGTGCTCCTCCTCCTGGTTGTCTTCAGCGATCATCTTGGCCAGTTCTGTGGGCAACTCCACGTCATCTGCCGCAGCCTGAATTTGCGTGTCGTCCAGTTCACTCTGGAAAGTTACAAGTTAATTTAATAACTCATAACTCAATTCATATAGTGCATTTTATTAAAGTTATGTTTACTTTTGGAAGACGATATTTTTCCCTGAAGTGGCTCCTGACTGTGGCTCGTTCAGCCTTCTTCTGGGCAAAGCTGGCATCTCGCTCCATCCTAGTGGAAAAATAGAAGCTAGTTTGACACAAAAGCGTTTTATATCTATATATACTAAATAATTTTGCTTAAACATGATTCACTGAAATGTATAATTGATACCAATATTAAATCATAATATGAAATTTTGTTCAGTGTACATTTTAACTTTTTTATATGAAGGACAATGTAATACGATGCCATTCAAAAATGCACACAATAGAAGAAAAACAGCTGCATATGCATTTCTGCAGAGGAGTCACTGTTCTCAAGGCCAAACCAGAAACACGGATCTGGAGAGCAAGGTGACATGCACTATTGATTAAACCACAGAAATACAGGAAGCTGGAGATAAACATTGACCTTCTCAACATCTCCTTGTATTACATTTGAACAAGTGACTGTGCAACTTGTGTATTAAATTCAAACAGGAGGGATAGGGTCCTCACAATTATGTGTGTGTGAGATATATATATATATATATATATATATATATATATATATATATATATATATATATATATATATATATATATATATATATATATATATATATATGTTTAAAAATTATTGTTGTGGCATTCAACCAGGTTCTCAATTAATATTCATCTGTGTCTGGATATCTATGTAAGGACTCATTTTTAGTAAAGTGGAATGCTGTTGATGAATAAAAAAATATAAAATAAATGTCTGAAAGTGAAAAATGATACAAATATTAATACAAGTTATCAAATATTTATAAAATTGTAAAAAAAAAAATATATATATATATATATATATATAAATTATGAATATAAATGAAACCAAATAAAATGAATATATTATAATTATATATTATAAAATAAAATACATTTTATTGAAAATATCAAACATTTAAAATCACATTCTTAGGTCATGAGTGCAGAATCTTACTTCTCCTCCGCCAGCTGCTCTTGATATTGTTCGAACTCTTCGTGTGTCATTCCTTTTGCTGAAGCTTCTGACTTTTCTCCTTCGGGCTTTTCTTCTCCAAGACCCCCGGTAAGATCCTTCAGCTGCCCCCTATCATGTGTTTAAACATAAAAGCCATTGTTTTTTTCCTGCAGAATACTGATAAAGCGCCTGTTTCTTTGGATAATATGTCAGTCGATATGAGAAAGTCTAGTTGTCTCGTGTGAGAAGAAAACAAAAACGCGACGACGAAAGTGAACCTAGATGTTTTCCTTTCTTCCGTTCAATTCAAGTTTCAGCACCAAATATGCATAACCTATACAACGCGGAGGATTTGCGCGCTCTCTCTCTCTCTCTCTCTCTCTCTCTCTCTCTCTCTCTCTCTCTCTCTCTCACATGACTGAAGGCTAGGTTAAAACAGGTCCCTATTTTTTTTCAGAACTGGTATCACTTTAGTCCGTGATCTTTTTTAATGAAGATATTTTAATTTCCTGTCACGCCGATGCTATAGCCTACCCACAGGTGTTATTACATGTTTAAAGGTCTTGAAATGACTCTTTTTGCTGTACCACCTCTGTTTGATCCCATCCAAACAATGGTGGGCAAGATTTGTCTACTACTCTAGCAATAGGTCCATTCGTGCTCTCTTTCAAAGAGATGTTACCAAACCATGTAATTACCTATTGGAGCGATTTTGTCAACATTGTGGACTGGAAAAAAAAGTTATTGCCACATAAATACCTTATTGTGAATAAAGTTAGAGAAGTCTGTTTTAAATTAATTCACAAATTCTATCCAGTGAAGCGTTATCTAAGAAAGTTAAAAACTGACATTGTCATAAAATGTGATTTCTGTAATGCACAAGATGAAACTACTGTACATTTGTTTTGGGATTGTAACTGTACCAGCATTTTTTGGAAGAATATATTACTGATTAGTATACACTCACCTAAAGGATTATTAGGAACACCATAGTAATACTGTGTTTGACCCTCTGTCGCCTTCAGAACTGCCTTAATTCTACGTGGCATTGATTCAACAAGGTGCTGAAAGCATTCTTTAGAAATGTTGGCCCATATTGATAGGATAGCATCTTGCAGTTGATGGAGATTTGTGGGATGCACATCCAGGACACGAAGCATCCGTTCCACGACATTACCAAAGATGCTCTGTTGGGTTGAGATCTGGTGACTGTGGGGGCCATTTTAGTACAGTGAACTCCTTGTCATGTTCAAGAAACCAATTTGAAATGATTCGAGCTTTGTGACATGTTGTATTATCCTGCTGGAAGTAGCCATCAGAGAATGGGTACATGGTGGTCATAAAGGGATGGACATGGTCAGAAACAATGCTCAGGTAGGCCGTGGCATTTAAACAATGCCCAATTGGCACTAAGGGGCCTAAAGTGTGCCAAGAAAACATCCCCCACACCATTACCTCACCACCACCAGCCTGCACAGTGGTAACAAGGCATGATGGATCCATGTTCTCATTCTGTTTACGCCAAATTCTGACTCTACCATCTGAATGTCTCAACATAAATTGAGACTCATCAGACCAGGCAACATTTTTCCAGTCTTCAACTGTCCAATTTTGATGAGCTTGTGCAAATTGTAGCCTCTTTTTCCTATTTGTAGTGGAGATGAGTGGTACCCAGTGGGGTCTTCTGCTGTTGTAGCCCATCCGCCTCAAGGTTGTGCGTGTTGTGGCTTCACAAATGCTTTGCTGCATACCTCGGTTGTAACGAGTGGTTATTTCAGTCAAAGTTGATCTTCTATCAGCTTGAATCAGTCAGCCCATTCTCCTCTGACCTCTAGCATCAACAAGGCATTTTCGCCCACAGGACTGCCGCATACTGGATGTTTTTCCCTTTTCACACCATTCTTTGTAAACCCTAGAAATGGTTGTGCGTGAAAATCCCAGTAACGGAGCAGATTGTGATATACTCAGACCGGCCCGTCTGGCACCAACAACCATGCCACACTCAAAATTGCTTAAATCACCTTTCTTTCCCATTCTGACATTCAGTTTGGAGTTCAGGAGATTGTCTTGACCAGGACCACACCCCTAAATGCATTGAAGCAACTGCCATGTGATTGGTTGATTAGATAATTGCATTAATGAGAAATTGAACAGGTGTTCCTAATAATCCTTTAGGTGTTATCTATCTTTTAACTGTATCTTTATTTCTTTATCTGTAATGCTTCATTGTTCTTAATATAAAAATAAATAATAATAAAAAAGATTGAAGGTCAGGCTCAAAAACATTGCAAAAGGCACCAAATGGCTGACAAAAAAAACTTAAGCTACAATATAATCATACAAAATAATATAAACTACATAGCTCATGATGTTGCAGAGACATATATTTGATGTATTTATTCTTTCATATTCTATTTCAAAATTTAGTGCACATGGCCTATAGTGCACACTACTGGGGGGTATTCCAGAAAGCAGGTTATGTGACATACCCAGGTATGTTTAAGAGTAAGTAAGCGGATAACCTCAACTTCCGGTTCCAAAAACGGAGGTAACTTTCAGGGTATGTAAGTAACCGTGGCAACTCACTGAACATAACCTGCTCCGGAGCAGCTCATAATCCAGGGTTAGTTTGCTTAAGAGGTATTCAGATGTGTTTTATATAATTAATATAGTTATTAATATAACCAAATTTGTTTCAGTTATATAATATACAATATTATATATTAATTCTAAAGAATTAGAATAAAAAATAAGTTTAAAATGTTAGTTCAATTCAAATATATTTATTATTTATTTTATTGTCATCTCACACATGGATCTGCATTCAATTAATTAGCATCAAACAAACAATATAATCCTTATTCTCAGTGAATAAAGATTACTTATTAAACTAAGACATTGAAAAAATAATTGCATAACCACCAAATAGGTGGCGATGTGCACTAAGTAGGTTATGTAACTCGCCATTACACAAACGAAGTAGAGGAAGTAGAATGGCGTGCTCTTCCTTAGTGTCTGTTTCCATGGTGAATCATCGATTCGTCGCTCTGTTGAGAATGTCTTGTGTGTTAACATACTCTGAGTTGTCTGAACTTACTCCCAGACTCGTTTTTGAAACTGGCATACCTCGAGTAAGTAAGGTTTGGGTTAATCAACCGAGAGTTCAAGGTATATGTGACGGTAAGTTAACCTTGCTTTCTGGAATATAGCTAGTGGTTTGCTGTGTACACTAGCGCATTAGTGCATAACAAACAAAAACTTTATTCTTTATTCAACAATGTCTTCTCTTCCCTGTCACTCTCTTACGCTATTCACATTTTTGGGCTATTCACACAGTTCAGCGCTTCCGAGTTCTACGGCAGAATGACGGCTTACTATTGGCTGAGCACTATCCCATGATCACATGTGGTGCTTATATTTCATTAAAAAATATCTTTATTTGTGTTCCAAAGATGAACGAAAGTCTACGGGTTTTGAACGACATGAGGGTGAGGAATTAATGACACAATTCAATTATTTGGGTGAACTAACCCTTTAAATGCCTTTTATAAATAAAGACACTATACCCAAAAACTGATTGCTCACAATCAAATACTTTAGATTTGAACTATTAAGAGACAGGAAATACTTTCATTGGTTTAGTTTGTGTTTTTTGAGCACTCCATTATTGGCGGCCTGTGGGCTTGTTGTTGATGAGTCAGTATGAGTAATGATGAGCTGCCACTGTCACTTCTCTCCTGTGTTGAGCAAATCACAAGTGAAACACCTCGGTCTGCGTCAGTTCATTGTATTTCATACAGCGCTAGGGGCTGTGATTTATACTTCTATGCTAATAAGAATGTGTACAGTCTTACAACTGTGGAAAATGTATAATAAATATTTATTCATATAAATAATATATACAAATATATGCTAAATGATGCTTTAAGCTAAAATGTAGCTACTTTAAGTTATTAAATCACATACAAAAGTCTCTTTAAATATAATAATAATACAAACAACATACTGGTAAAAATATATTAATTTGAATTTTGACCTCTAACCTACACTGCTAAAAAAGCCATTGTTTGGATTTAAATAGGCAAATGCTTAAGAGTCTATGACTGAATCATTATTGCAGTGATTATTATGTTTCTAGCATGTTATACTCAGTTCTTCTAATCGTAATCGATGGAGTGTGTAGCTTTTCATTTCTCAAACACATGTAGGAAGACAGATCATGGCCATATTCCAGGATGACAATGTCAAGATTCATCAGGCTCAAACTGAGAAAGAATGGTTGGGAGGGAGCATGAAGAATCATTAAGGTGCAGACCTTAAATTCATTGAAAGTCTTTGGGATGTGCTAGAGAAGACTTTATAGAGTGCTGGACTCTTATATTGTCAACACAAGATATTGACCAAAAATGTATGCACCTTTTGATGGAAATAAATGTTTTGGACTCAGAGGTGCCAATTCATGTGTGAAAATGATTCATGCTCCCTCACAACCATTCTTACACAGTTTGAACCTGATGAATCTTGACATTTTCATCCTGGAATATAGCCATGATGTGTCCTACATTCCTACAATTTTAGATGCAAATTATATATATTATATACATTTTTCATTGTTATCTACATTTTGAATCGTTTGAATACGTTGACAAATCCCTTTTCTGAAATGACATGAATAATACATGTTTAAACGTCTTCTTTGCAGGATATGATGACCTTTCCCAAAGGCAGCGGTGAGTCAACGCTTTGTACCATTTGGGGGAATTTTAACAATTACATTTGCTGTGAACATTCATCTTGCTGAATCCAAATGCTTTCAGATGTAAATCTCTGATAATACGAGAGTTTATTCAGAGATGCCGCACTGAATCCATTATCATATATGTTTTAAACATGACCAGCTGCAATCTGATTTGTCCTCATTTGTCCAGTGAAGAACAAGAGACTATATTGAATTGCATTTAGTGTCTATACAAACATAATAGACACTTTGCCAAACCTTTTTTCGGCACTTGTTGTCTATAAGGGTCAATGACTCTTCAGATAAATGCCAGGGCACTGAGAAGGTTTTTCTCTCTTGCCTGAAGCAGTGCCCTAGCAAGTCACTTCACCGTTCTGCATAACCCTGAATCACTGTACTCAAGTACCCTTCATGAGGCACATTTCTGGTCAAAATGCGAACAGCAGATGTGAGAGTTTCACATGAGAGAAGACGGTCATGAACGCAAGTATCGTGAGGACTCCACTTCTAGTGTTGATTTGGATGTACACTGGCACACAAGCTCCCTTAGGCTGGGCGTGGGTGAAGGCCGGATCCGGGCCTGAGCCCAAATGTCATGGGAGAGATGTAAATGGGGGCTGACGAGCACTGCGGAGCATATCTAAACCTACAGCTGGAGGAACTTTGGTATTTTAGAGAATCAAACTTAGCATGTCACTTAATGTTGCTCTCTTCAGGCAAATGCATGAACTCTGCACGTCACGGAGATAAAGACTGAAGAAACATAAAAATCACTGCTGCTATTGACTGCTTATCTGTTTAGGCAGGGATCGTTTGAAGCTATGAACATTTCTGTTCTTCCCTCATAACATGAGATCAGATTAATTTCCTTTAAACCAAACAAATGAACTAAACTCTTCTTACTGTCCCTTGGCAATGTCTTCCAAATAGGCCACAAAACAGAGCAAATCATGACACATGCATGGTGACATCCACAGTCAAGCGTTCTGGCGTGAAGCACACAGGACGCCCGAGGGGGAAGCTGAAGTCCCGTCTCCCTGACTTACCTCATTCTTTCTTGTTAAGCGGGGAAGCTTGTGTGCTTGAAGTTTCATAAGAATTTCCGGATCTCACTTTTAAGGGAAAATACTACAGGTGGTTTCTTTCCCTTTAACACATAAACTGGCATAATATTCAAATTAGGCATCATTTTTATGCATATGCATATCTTATTATAATATGCAATGATTTCCATCTTAACTGAAGTGCATCATCTACCAAAGCATTTAACTAATACATTTCATATTTTAAAATCACGTGCGTGTGTGTGTGTGTACACACACACACACACACACACACACACACACACACACACACACACACACACACACACACAGACACAGAGGTTCTGGTCATATAATTAGAATATCATCAAAAAGTTGATTTATTTCACTAATCCCATTCAAAAAGTGATTCTTGTATATTATATTCATTCATTACACATAGACTGATATATTTCAGATGTTTATTTATTTTCATTTTGATGATTATAACTGACAACTAAGGAAAATCCCAAATTCAGTATCTCAGAAAATTAGAATATTGTGAAAAGGTTGAATATTGAAGACACCTGGTGCCACACTCTGATCAACTGATGAACTCAAAACACCTGCAAAGGCCTTTAAATGGTCTCTCAGTCTAGTTCTGTAGGCTACACAATCATGGGGAAGACTGCTGACTTGACAGTTGTCCAAAAGACGACCATTGACACCTTGCACAAGGAGGGCAAGACACAAGAGGTCATTGCAAAAGAGGCAGGCTGTTCACAGAGCTCTGTGTCCAAGCACATTAACAGGGAGGCGAAGGGAAGGAAAAGATGTGGTAGAAAAAAAGTGTATTAGCAATAGGGATAACCGCACCCTGGAGAGGATTGTGAAACAAAACCCATTCAAAAATGTGGGGGAGATTCACAAAGAGTGGACTGCAGCTGGAGTCAGTGCTTCAAGAACCTTGGGTTTCATGGGTTTCAGCTGTCGCATTCCTTGTGTCAAGCCACTCTTGAACAACAGATAGCGTCAGAAGCGTCTCGCCTGGGCTAAAGACAAAAAGGACTGGACTGCTGCTGAGTGCTCCAAAGTTATGTTCTCTGATGAAAGTAAATTTTGCATTTCCTTTGGAAATCAGGGTCCGAGAGTCTGGAGGAAGAGAGGAGAGGCACACAATCCACGTTGCTTGAGGTCCAGTGTAAAGTTTCCACAGTCAGTGATGGTTTGGGGTGCCATGTCATCTGCTGGTGTTGGTCCACTGTGTTTTCTGAGGTCCAAGGTCAACGCAGCCGTATACCAGTAAGTTTTAGAGCACTTTATAATACACTAACAGTTGACCATGGAATATTTAGTAGTGAGGAAATTTCACGAATGGACTTGTTGCACAGGTGGCAACCTATCACGGTATCACGCTTGAATTCACTGAGCTAAAATGTTTGTAGAAGCGTCTGCATGCCTAGGTTCTTGATTTTATACACCTGTGGCCATGGAAGTGATTTTTTTCTTTTAGCTAAAAGTTTAAGAAAGCTTGAGAGGAACACATTCAGAAAATCTAACCAATCAGCACGTGGTTCACTGTGTTGGTATGATATATTTTGTTGTAGACCAGAGGTGGATTCACCTTCACTGAAAACCACAAATACAGCATTTCAGCGGTTTAGGTTTCATTCTAGCTGCACACTCATGAATCTTCCTCGTCTTGATATCATGTTGCTGATGAGAAACATAGCGACCTATAGATAGACCAGAGAACAATCCTATCACCTTCTGGTGGAGGTGCATGTGATGTGATTTTTAAGACGTGACATACGTCGAGCGCATCTGCAGGGCATCGGTCTTATTATTACTGTTTCACATACGTCTGTCAAAACCTTATGGTGAAAATCTGTCATGCGTCACAACAGTTTGGGTCGCTGCTAAACGGGCAGAAGTTTGTATAGATGACGTGTTTCCCCTCTGGGTGCGTTTGGAGTTTCTTTGATTGACCTTTAAAATGTTTGGTCACATTTAAGGGCACATAAACACACATTCAAAGCTTTTTGGCAGCCTTTTTATTTTTTTGTCATTTATCTTTTGTTTTTATCAAACTGTTCATGTGGAATGATTTTAACTGAAATATGGTAGCAAAAGGAAAAAAAAAAGAAAAAGCACTGCAAAATCCAGTCCTTTGCAATAATCAGCACATAATATATAACAAATGTCACAAATCTGTATTTGTGGCTTTTTTTTATAATTTCTGTCTTATCTTTTTAATTTTTTTATTTATATATATATATTTTTTATTTTGAATTAAAGGGATAGTTCACTCAAATGAGAATTCTGTCATTTAGTCGTCCTAAAGTTGTTCTAAACCTGTAGGAGTTTCTTTGTTCTGTTAAACACAAAAGATTTTCTGATCCCCACTGACATTCATAGTAATAAAAAAAAAAATACTATGGAAGTCAATGGGGATCAGAAACATTCTTCAAAATATCTTTTGTGTTCAACAGAACAAAGAAACTCATACAGGTTTAGAACAACTTGAGGATGACCATTCCTGATGACAGAATTTTCATTTTTGGTTGAACTATCCCTTTATAGCATTTCAGCTTCCACCCAAGCCACATGTCTTCTGAAAGGCCTACAATGTTTATATTCATCCTTTCTGGTGTTGTGGCTCAGACTGACATGTTTGGAAAGATGAGAATGACAACAAGACAAACTAAGCGCTTTTACACACCATATTAAAAAAAAATTAAATAAAAAACAAGCTCTGGGGCGAGACAAGACTTCTGGCATAAAGGCACTGTGAAATGGAAGAAAGATTCTCTTTTGTGTTTTATTGGCTACTGGAACTGAAAACAGTTTGGGATGAACATATGGTTTCCCTAAGTGCCAATTATTGTTCTTGGGTATAAGACTTTACAGAAAACCTGCCTTATAGGTGCCGAATATAATTTCTCATGATGTTTTTTGTTTGTTTGTTTGTTTTATGGGCAGATTTAGTAATAAAGCATTTTTCTTGGCAGAGAGTACTATATGCTAATCAAAAGTCCGTAATGAGGGAGCGTATGAGGACATATCAGAGGAGGCTGAAGATCTTATGATTCAAAAAAAGAGGTGAGTTGGTGTAGAGAAGGCCAGCCTCCCCAAAATTAAGAAAATCAAGCCAAAATCAAAACAATGCAAAGAAAAAACAAAGATGCACTTGCAAAAGAAATTTCTACTGAAGTTTTTCAAGTCCACTGCTTTACGAGTAGATTTTGGTCAGATTGTATGAGAATGGTCCCATGGAGGTCTTCCTCTTGTGTTTTTCCTTTAGTTTTTGTCTTTTATCGGTACAGCTCATTGGTTATGATATCTTGAAGTTTCTCTCTCAGTTCTTTGAAGTTGGGCCGCACCACAGCGTCCAGAGTCCAGCACTGCTTCATGATGTCATACACCACTACCGGGCAGCCGTCGGGGGCGTCCATCTTATAACCCTTCTCTACACGCGGGACAACTTCCTTCAGAGGCTGTAAGAAGACAGGATGAAGGTCACCATGACTTAGGAAGAAGACAACAGTGTCATCTACTGGTAGAATCTGCCTGGACACTAAAATTCTAAGAATCAGAAATAATATGGTATGTGCAGAAATCTAAAATATATTTTATACATTTAAAATATTTTATTAAATATATAAACAGCATTACAAAATGATGATGTCATTAATATCTAAAATAAATAATTACATTGATTAAAAATGCATTATAACCACATTTATGTTTTTAGATTATTTTAATTTAAATTAATAGTAAAACTGTAATAATAACAACAACAACAACATCATATATGAATTAAATAATATGAATGTATGAATTTTTATTGGTCATGTTTTTGTCTATTATTTTAATTTTAAATTAATTATTATTATTATACATTGATATAATACTAATAATAGTATTTAAAAAACTACAATTGTATTTTTATTGTTCATGTTTCTGCTTTGAAGTGACATTAATTATAATATCCCATTTATTTTTGTTATTTTAATTTAAATTAGATTATTAATAAACTATAATAATAAATTAATACAATAAATTGTAATATATATATATATATATATATATATATATATATATATATATATATATATATATATATATATATATATATATATATATATATATATATATAGTAGCTTTAATGTAAATAATAATAATAAATAATAATAAAATAATAATAATTTATTTTTAAATAATAAAAATAAAGAATATATAAATATATTTTTCTGGTTTGAAGTGACTTACAATTCTTGGATATGGTACCCGACCAAAGGAATAGATCTCCCACAGTAAGATGCCATAGCTCCATACATCTGACTTAGTGGAAAACTTCTGTTTCAGACAAAAAGGTAGAAAGTAAAAGGATAAGAGGATGTCTTGCATGTCTCCATTTAAACATATTAAAACAAAAGCAGACAACACACCTTCTCTCGTAAGGCCTCAGGTGAAGTCCACTTAACCGGGAGTTTGGCAGTATCTTGAGTAGATGACGCTTCCTTGGTGAGGCCAAAGTCGCTGACTTTTGCTATGTTGTCTTCTGACACTAGAACATTACGAGCCGCCAGATCCCTGTGCACAAAGTTATTGGCCTCGAGATATTCCATCGCCTTGCAGACATCCCTAAAATTTAATCAACAAGAAAAATAAAACATTTTGAAAATGTAAAAACTGAAGATAGCCCTTTATATACTGTATTACCATTGTAATTAAACAAAAATGAGACATTTTATGAGACAAAATTAGATGAGTACAGAGGTGATAAAAAGAAACTCACATTGAGAAATTTATCAAACAATCTCCTCCAATAACAGTACGTCCTCTGGAGCGCAGATAGTCCACTAGACTACCCTGAAGAAAGAAATTAAGACATCAAAAATAATGCTTTAAGAACATTATATCTCAAAATATACTTTTATATGCCTAAACGACAGGATTAAATGTATAAGTCTTGGAGTCACTGACCTTGGCCATATACTCCGTGACAATGAAGAGGCTGCCCTTCTCTTCCACAATCACCCCCAGCAGCTGTACCAAGTTATTATGCCGTAATTGCCTGTAACGGTCAACATAATAATTGATTTTTAAATATACAAAGCCTTATTTTTTATTCTCTGGAATATTTGATTCTGATTTGTCAATCGTGTGGACATACGTCATGACTGAAGCCTCTGCAACAAAGGCCTGCGCCGTTGCATCATTTTTGATACATTTCACCGCTACTTTCTTGCCTCTGTAGTCTCCAACCATCACATCTTAAAAAAATAAAAAAAATAAAGAAATAAAAAAGAACATATTTGTGTAAGGCTGATGCCGGTGTAGTTCATGGTACTGTTAATATATTTAGGTTTATTTTTATAAGCAGTGTTGTAGGTACACGCAATACAAGTAACGCGACTTGCGTATTCAGATAACATTTTTCAAGTAACTAGTAAAAGTAACGCATTTCTTTTAAATTTACAACAAAATATCGGAGTTACTTTTTAATGCAAGTAATGCAAGTCACTTTGTTTTCCCATTTATTGACTGACAGCCCTCTTGTCCCAATGTTGAGAAAAATCAGAAGGTGCAGAGGCGTTGTGTGCGCTGTGTAAACATGATGGTTATTGCTCCTAAACTGGAGCATGCATTTACTCATCACACAAAAGCAGATTTTAGTATTCCTCAAAATGAATAAAAACAGTGAAGTGCAAACTCAGAATAAATGTTAAATCATGCAAATATACTTTATGCATTTAATCTCTTTATTAACGAAAGTTGATACCTGAACCAAATTAATTTTGATCTTGTTTCTAATCACAAAAGTTAGCACATTCATACCTCCAAACTCTCCCTTTCCAATAGTCTGGTTAAGCTTCAGTTCTTTTCTATTCAGAGCCCAGCCACCTGCGAGGAAGGAAGATTCATGAACGTATTAAAAATACTGTTCATAAAACAAACTTGGAAGCCATGCGACAATTTAAACCTGCAGGTGTGAATATGAACAGTCAAGAAGTCTCTTACTTCTAGAGAACTCATCCTGGGCCGCCACAGTCCCCTCCATGAGTTTAGGTTTGATAAGTCTGGTACAGAGTCCATCTGCATCTTTAGTGTAGTGCTGTCACACACACACACACACACACACACACACACACACACACACACACACACACACACACAATTAAGCTCATTTACAAAAAAGTACCATGGCAGTATAAAATAAATATAATAAAATATTCATATCAGCTGATAATCCCATGCTACATTAAATTCAGACAAAATAATGAACACTTCACTGAATTATGCAAAACAATAGGCAAATAAATGCACATTATATACATATGAAAAAGTAAAATGAGCTTTGAATGTGCTGCTTAAATGAACAATTACTCATTAAACACATAACATTACACAAATATTATGTTCTTTCTTCCAATAAGCACATGCACTCGCCAGCAGAGTGCGCTGTTGTACATGTATGCCCTATTGAGTTCGGCTCATGCGTTTCCTCTCCTCTGAGGGACAAGTCCACACAGGCGACAACATTCTTATCATTTCAGTGTTGAAATACGTCTTTGTGATTCCATATGTCTGGACGCTATAATCGTGCGGCCAGACGACGAGATAATATTGTTACATGAATGAAACGGCATCGATTGAGCTGTTGAAATGATCTGGAACCTGCGCTCGTTTCCTCTTTGTCACTTCCTCGTTATCAACTGTTCCAGGAACTGGGGCGTGTGTGCGCGAGCCGTTCTTATACACGCGCTCAAAATAACAACACATTTGCATGACTAGACTGTAACAAACAGTTCAGTAATTCTTGGATATAAAACATAACCCTTCACCATTTAATTAATCCTTCAGAAATCATACTAATCATTCTGGTTTGCTGCTCAAGAAACATTTATTAGTATTATCAATGTTGAAAACAATTGTGCTGCTTAATATTTTTGTGGAATTTTTTTTTTATGGATACTTTTTTTATTCATTTTTTGATGAATAGAAAGTTCAAAAGAACAGCATTTATGTGAAACGGATATCTTTTGCAACATTATAAATGTCTTTACTGTCACTTTTGATCAATTTAATGCATACTTGTACATAACTTGTACATAATACATAACTTGTCAGACCCAGAGCTGTAATGTAAACCCAAACGGGCGACATGAAGCACTAATGGATAAACAACAGAGGACAGCATCAGTTTGTGGCTTTTATTTCCTATATGTCCACTGGTTTTCTGAGGAATGTTATCGAGTGGATTGTGGGAGAAATATCTTCTCTGGTAGTCTAATCACTATGGACATAAAGCCTTATTGTAAACTGTTTAAGACTCGTCCACTTCACAACTGTTCAGCTGAGGCTATAAGGGTGGGAGAAAGAGAGAGTGACTGTAGCCAAAATTACACTAAAGAATGTGTGGAATTCTGTAATAGAAAGGGCGAGGAAAGACTTGAGGAACCCATAGTGCCTCTGACCACTAAAACCACCCAGACCCCAATCTAGAATAACCAGAGCAGAACTATTATCAACACTTAACCGAGAACGCATCACTGGTTAATCACACAGACCGACCCTAATAAAGCCAATGAACAGTGAAAAAAGATATGTAAAATTATACAAATGACAGTCATTTACATCTAACATCTATGTAAATCAGCCTTTCTTTTCATTAGCGGTGCTTGCTAAGGCTTTGTGCTACAGACTTGAATGTTACCTCAAACAATGAAGCTTGTTTGAGAAGAGGTGTGCAATTGCTACTTAAAGCAAACAGATAATGGGCACAAAATTCCCACAACTTTTCCTATGATCTGCATAGAAACACATTAAAACCATGCAGAACATCTTAGCAACTGTGCAACAACACTGGCAACCATCAGTAGGCTTGTATTTGTAACAAGCTGGCATCCAAATATGATGATATTAAATATTAAATATTATAGTACACTGTAAACAGTTCCATGTAAATACAATGGTTTATGAGTAGTAATCGATCAAGAAATTACAATGGACGATTAATATATCATGGTTTTACTTCTCATGATACCATCACTGTACCAAAGTTGTTAACCTTTTCTGTGAGGGACGTTCTGAGTGTGACTAGAATAAACCTCTTTCCATTAAAACACTCATTTCAGACCTCTTGTTTAGCGGTGTCTCTTCCTCCAACACAGCCTGGACTGAATCTTTGACCTCAAAGCACAAGGTGTGCGTGTACAAAATTGTTTCCTGGAGTCTATCGTAAATGCTTGCTTCATCTGTGAGGCCAGCGCTTCTGATGTGGACTGACTTCCTGTTAGGGCTATTTTTGGCTTTGTGTGTGGCGATCAATTTGAAAATGTTGACAGAGGCGGTGAGAGGACTCACAGGAAGAAGCTTGATGGTTTCACAACCTGCTGGACTAACTCTGGAATGTGTGTGTGCCGAATCTTTTTTGGTATAAATGTGTCATATTTACCAATCACCCATTTGATCCTAAATAGGACAGGTAACTGAGTATACAGCCAATGTCCCTTTAAGGCAAGTCATTTCACTCGGCAGCCATCTTTGAAGCGCCTCTCTGGCAGCTGTCTCAGTCATGCAAGTACAGATCTCTTTGAATGGGGAAACATCAAATTCTCCAAAGCTGTTCACCAAGCTTACGATTTCATATTTGAAATCAGGACATAATGAAATTTGACAACCATTTCATAAATTTTGTTTTCTAAATGCTCAAATCGTGACAAAAACAGCATTTTTCAGGTTGGACCAGCCTAAACCAAAAGCTTAAACCAAACCATAAGCCAGCAACCCTCACCTCCATGAGCTGCATGAGGTTTTCAAAGTACTCCTCCTCATCAATGGACAGTTTGCCATTGTGGTAGATGATGCGGTAATGCTCCACCTTGCCGTCGCAGCTGACACACAGGGTGTAGTCACCGGGGTAGTTAGTGCTCTCGCGCACCAGGAAGAGGCCTGTCTCCGGGGGGTAGAGCAGCCTCTCGGCCTGCTCACGTGTGATCTTTCCATGGAACCATCTGAGTGACCACAGATAAAAGACATGTGTTTGTTATGTGCACTGAGAAGTTTAAAGTATAATACATTTATAAAGTACATAAATTAAACCTCTAAGCACTGAAAGTATACACAATTGCATATTTGCAAATGAATGACTCTTGAGTCAGATCTTTTAAATGGAGCATTCAAAAAGATCCATGAACCCACAAGTTATTGTTTTGAATCGGTCTTGCGCTTTGAATCTGGAACAGATAATCTGTTAAAAACACAAAAATAAAATAAAAAAAGTATTCTGAGTCACAAACAAATGACTTTTTTGTTTGTTTTTGAAGCTATTCTTTTAATGAATTGGTCAAAAAGATTCAGGACCAATTGCTAGTGATGTTCCTCACTGAAGTGTCACTTTTGATAAAGCATTTACTCAATGAATAGGGTTGTCAATATATCATATCACAATACAAAAAAATGCAACTATGTATCGTGGATAGTGACAATATGTTTTGAGTATAGTTCACCCAAAATAAAAGGTTTTAGTGTCAGTACATTAAGCTATATATAATTTTGAACAGAATGTATAATAATGCAAAGGGGGAATATTTGTGGTCCTGATAATGCCAAATGTCTTGTTACCAGTGAAAAGTACATTATTTTAAATGTATCTAGTCAGTGACAGAGTGCAAGCATATTCGTCTAAAATAATTCTGCATTTTCAGCTTCAGAGTCATGAATATTTTTATTCTGGTGTGACCACTGTCCTGTGCATTGGGTTACCAGCACCAAGTCCAAGCCTATTAGTTTCCATCCCCAATGTAATACCAAATTTAGCATTTTAAACCAAGAGTACATTTTTTGTTAACCTTTTAGAGTTCAGTATCTTGATATATATCGAATCGTGACATGAGGGTATCGTTACACCTCTATAAATGAATAAACGTAGTCGGATTCACAAAAGAATGTCTAATAGTTGGTTCTGTTAATGACTCATGAACTTGATACAGTGATACTAAAACACCTAAAATACTTCCAATACTCATCTCCTGCAGAATAGATACACAATACCAGCTGTTCTATATGGCAGATTTTCCCCATGGTATCGAAATTGTGGCCAGTGAAAATGCAGAGTGGCTAGTAACTTTGGGAAACCACTAGCCACAGTGGCTGGTGAGCAGAAAAAGTTAATGTCAAGCCCTAATTGAACGGTATTTTACTTTGAACGAATCACAAAAAAATATTAAAAACATACATTTATATACATTTTACCAGTTGAGAATTTGCAATATGGATTGAAATTGCTGTAATTCGATTTACAAACAATTGGCTCATATGAGCCAATTCTTTTAATTGCCTTGGTAAAAAAAATAGTTATTAGAACCCACAAGTTATTGTTTTGGATCAGTCAAACGCTCAGCATTTTTCCAATGAAGCAGTAACAGATACTGGTAAATATATTTAAAAAAGATGTTGTAACGGTATTTTATGTAAAACACTTTTTACAAAAATAGCATTGTTTTGTTTAGTATAAGTTCAATATGAACTGAATAATATGAGAAATAATAAAAATTATATATTTAAATTTTAAATTATGACCAATTGCTTGTGATGTTGCTTATTTAAAAGTCGCTAAATAAATGTGTTTGCTAAATGAATGAAAGTAGGCAATTCAAGAATGCCTCTTAATGAATCGGTCAAGAATAACTTCTGAACTTGTTAACACTTTGAAATCACCAAATTAGTGTTGCTGTAATGGTATTTTACTTTTAAAACACTAAATGAATCACAAAGAATAGTATTGGTTTGTTTTGCATGTACTTAGGACCAACTATGGAGAGAATTCAGTAAGAAACACTGATTCAGATACATAATATTGTGCACAGGACTGAGAAAAGGAAGCTAAATTACAGGCTTCCAAAAGCAGCACTAGCCTTGCCTGGCCCTTCTGTGGCTTCCCTGGCATGACAAACATCCAATCTGTATCTCCCAATTACCCACACATATACATACACACCATCGAAAATAAACCAAATCTGTGCACTTAGCAAAGACCAGACATCAAAAAAAAAAAAAAAAAAAAAAAACAATTTTTTAAAAATGCTAGTCACAATCTGCTAAGGCCAAACACATCTAAATCTAAACCTTCCATTACACATGGTTAAAAGCAGACATCCAGATCCCATACATCAGGTTTTAAGATTCAATTGATGCGGCAAGCAAGTTTGTCTTGCCACGCTAAATAAAATTGCGATGTCTACATCATTATATCCATTGTTCTCTCTCAAAGCAGCCAGTAATTGAAGAATATCACATGCTCTCTTACAACCAAACTCTAATCATGATGCACGCCTTTGGTTTTTGCATATCAGATGCCAAGAGATGGACTTTTTCCATTGGCCTGAGTGGTGCCATTTGTATAACTTTCTGATTTCTCCTTCCATTTTAAATAGCTGGCCGATTCAAATGAGTCCATGGGTTATTGTGGTGGACCGGAAAGCAGGAAGACATTTGTGTATAATTAGAGATATAGTAGGTGATCTGTGATAGTATCAGTGATACATGCTAAATATAGTTTGCTAATGTTTGTATGCATGAAATTCACACAAACACTTTCTCTTATCGTATATCAATGAGGATCAGTGATGACAAAAAAAACAACAAAAAAAACGTGAGTGTACTTACGGCATAAGGCTCAGTTTACCGCCAGACTTCACTCCTTCTCTCTTCTGAACGTAGTTTGCTGGTATGGTACCCTCTCGTCCTGCTGAGTTTTTTGCTTTGTACCAGTTTGGATCCTGGAATGAAGCACCAACAAACAAATTTTAAATGAAAAATATTATTTTTGCCTAATGCCATTCCAAACTCGTATAATGTCACTTCTTACGTAGAACATGAAGAGATATTTAGCGGAATGTTCGCGGTGCATTTTTTAATACACTGAAAATTAATTTCAGCAAATACCGACACAGATTTCCGTTTGTTCCTCACACAAAGCTATCATATATGGTACATTTATGATATTTATATGCCATTTTGTGACCTTGGAAAGCACTGGTTCATATTCATATTACTTTCTTTGTATGGCAAAAATAGCATGAATATTCTGAGGAACTTCTCCTTTTATGTTAAGTATTCCTTTAAAACACAGCTGGCAAATTTTTCTAACTGTTTTCGACATTAATAATATTAAGAAAAGTTTTTTTAAATGGCCAACAACATAGTTCACATGAAAATTCTGTTATATATATATATATATATATATAAAATAATAATAATGGACCTCACTGACTTTATTAATAATAATAATAATAAAAAAATGGACCTCACTGACTTTAATAATAATAATAATAATAATAATAATAAAATGGACCTCACTGACTTTAATTGCTTAAAAAACAAAAAAAAACATTAGGGATATGAAAAAATTGGCGATACCGATAACTCTTATATTTGAAAGCCGATAAATGATATATTGACCAATAAATATAAATCCATATTTTGATTTTTTTACATAATTATTACACACATACTTCTACATGACAAAAATTGTAGTTACTAATGTAATCTAGACTACTCATTTTAGGTAATGTATTCTGACAACTTTTCAGATCACTTTTGGCCTAACTTTTTAGCAACATGAAGTGCATTAAATATTACATTACATCAGGGTTTCCCATGGGGTTTGTGATGGAACTGCAGTGGTTTGTGAGTTTAAATGAAAAGCTATTAATTAAATAAAAAATAAAAAGTAATTAAAATAAATACATGTCAAATAAAAATAATCATAATAAAACATTTACTAAAAAAATATGTTTACCTACATGTCATGTGACTTAACCAACATCAGAGAAGCATTTTTATTGTTATTTATTATTATTATTATTATTATTATTGACTTAATTTTATTATTGACCCAACTTATTAACTTCAAATCTTAGGTGGTACTTCAAGTAAATATATTAAGTCAAAGAGGTTCAGCTGACAAATTTTTTTTTTTTTTTAATTTGCATTACATTTATGAAATTATGTAAATTTGTACATTTTAATGTGTTTGAAAGACAAAAGCCTTCCAACAACAGTAATGCATGGTTAAATGAATCAGTGGGTGATATTTCAAATCATAATTAATGTGTTCATGAGGAGCAGATTAGATGTGCAATGTTGCAAAGTGGAGAAAACACTTCTAATAAGTGAAATGAATTCTGTAAATGCCGTTATCAAATGCTGTGTGGGTCTCAGTTTTCAGTGATCGGCACATGACTAGTGGCTGGTCTGTGTGTGAAACTCCACAAACCTGGAAGTCCTCCTGAACGTACATAAGCAGTAGACCTTTACAGAAAGGAACATTTTAAATATAACAAGGAAGTAGAATGTACTCATTTGTACACTGAATGTACTCATTACTCATGTGATCAATAGAAAAGTAACTGTAATCTGATTACAGATATAATCTAATTACAAGTACTTAATTTTGGAATCTGATTATGTAATCCAGATTACATGTAATCAGTTACGACCTAGCACTGATTACAACTTAAACCTGCACAAAATGACGTGAATGCACAAGTGGACTTGAACTAAGTTACGTGCTAGTCAGAATGTGTAACTCCTGTTGTGGATGCGTGTAACAATGCGCTGATACACGGCAGCTAAACAAAAAGAATTTACAATGTTTTATTACAATAGTGTTCTCATTATAATGTTATGTATATGACATAGTTATTAATGTCATTGCTGTTTGAGCTGCACGCGCTGAAGCTAAAGATGATGACCGGTAAACAGGAGCGTTTTACTGCATTTATCCAGCTCTTTATTGTGAGGCAATCAGAATCATAGCGGCAGACAATCACGCGCTTAGAATAAACACAACGATCCGCTGGTGTGGATGCTAATATAGGTGTCTTTATAGTTATCGTTCTTGGTGTGAACGGGCCTTAACTCCGTTGTGGATGTGCTCTTCCCGTAACAACACGCTAAAACACGGGCGCTCAAAGAATTCACAACATTCTTTTACAGTAGTGTTTTCATTATAATTTTACGTCTATCACATTTGCGCTGCACATGTTGCACTTAACTGTATTTACCTTTTCAAAAGTGATTCCAATCATATGGTCAAGCAATTCAAAACCATCATGGTGAACAGCACGCATCTGGAAATAATCTTATTTATTGGCTTCAATATATCGGCCTTATTTTCTTACCGGGTTGATAACGGTAACATTAAAAATGAAGCTATATCGGCCGATACCAATACGGTGGCCAATATTTTGTGTATCCCTACTGAGACATTTTTCATCTGTGTTCTGAAGAAGAAATAAAGTCATACAGTTTTGAAACAACACGAGAGTGAGTAAATGATAACAATGTTTTGTGAGCTCTTTAAATATGTTATTCTAACATTCCTTTTCAGAGCTTTACCTTAGTTACTCCTACTATAGTAAGGACATCTCCTTTGCACATAGGCAAGTCCTGTTCTGCCGTTCCAGGGAAGTTGTACCTGGCCACACACTCTGTGCCCGGAGGCCAGATTGTCTAGTAAAAAAAATTAGAATTAGAAAAAATATAAATAAAAATTAAAATAACCCATCCCTAATTCACATTATATCCTGATGGCAACATTTTAAGGTTTGTGTTACCTCAAAGGTAGACATAGCCGAGGGAAGTCGTCCTCTCACAGTCAACCCGTTTCAGCTGGTAACATCAGAGCTGAGCCTGAGGCGTACAGCTGCAGCCAGAACTGGCCAAAAACCTGGCGACAAAGCACATTGATGCATTATTGGAATTAAAGAAAAACACAATGCCATTTCCAAACAATGAAACAAACACTGAACATACAGATCAATTTAATGCTAAATCCTGAAAAGATGTTTCTAGTAAGATAAACAGAGAAAATGTACTCAAATTTAAACAATCACTCAAAATTAGACCTACTAAGCATGTCAGCAAACACAGTTTAGCAGCAAATACAGTTCAAGCTCACACACACTTTCAAAGGGGAAGTGGCGGCTGTAGATTTTCCGATGCCTCAGACAGGAAGAAGGGCTGAGCAGCAAGCAGGCTTGCAAAAAGCCTGTTCAAGCGTTACTTTTACATTTCCTGCTGTTTTCCTGGTTTATTAATTTGTTCTATACATACACTTTTGGAGACTGTTGCTGTTATTTACATTTATAAGGTGTGGAATAAAATTTAAAAATAAATTAAATTATTATTAATGTGGTATAGCCCATTTCAGATAAAGCTGCTCCCAAAAATAAATCCAAATATGGTTGGTCACTTTACATGTCAGTCAGATTCTTCTAGTCCAAGTGGCCCATTCTTGGCCACAAAATATGGATTAGATGGTTTACTCAAATATCTGTGAGACGCATATTCATAAAGCAGTGGTGTTACACAAATAAAAATATATTATTTATAAATAAATAAAATCAATCACACCACTGCTTGAGAACTGAGAACACCAGAAAACAGAAATGAGAAGTAAAAAAAAAAAAAGGTGACGAGCAGAATGAATCTCGAAGTTGTTACTGCTATCTTTACACTATAACAAGTTTTGTAGGGAGAAGAAACGTCCTAGCTTAACTTAACAAAATGACACATGCGAGTCTGCAATCCTCTCATGGGAACAAATTAGCAAGCAGTTAAGGACGATTTCTCATGGGAAATAAACAGTACTTGAAATCAAAATCAGAAACCAAATGTACCAGAAATATTTCTGCTTTACATTAGAAGTGAACAACTGAACAGTTGGTTGGAAGCAGAAATCTAACAGAAGAGCTTTAAAAGTCAAAACGACAATTCGCAACCTGTTTTACTTTTGTAATGTAATGTATTTCTAAGCAAAACAGCATAGACAATGAGAAAAAAAGAGGGCCTTCATTTTATCCATCGGTCCACTGCAATGGTTAAGAAAGTAAATGAAGTAATAAGCATGAATATACCCCATAAGTGGGTCACAAGACTGTTTTGAGTGTGTAGTCAAAGAAACAACCATAACACACACACAAAAAAAGTTTCTAAATGTTCTAAAAGTGTTTTTCTTATGCAAGACTTATTTTGAAAGACGTGCATGAAAGCTGTTGACTCTTCTGTCAGACGCAGTTTAGTAAAACGTGCCTGAGAAAAACACGTTGGTTCAGTATCTTCTGTCAGATGAAATGTTGTCAGTCTACATTTTGTTGCAGGGTGCGAGCGTTTCACTCGCATTTGCGACTAAAACAGATGTTTGAAAACTGTAAAATGTATTTAGGAGCACAAGTGCGAATAAAATTTATTAAATATATTAAATGGTATGCTATAACAAACGTCTAAATCTTAAGAGGTCTTCGGTTTGGTTATGGAAAAACAGCAATACAGCCTAATATGATTATTAAACTTTAAAGGTGACTATTTAAATACAACGCATGTGCAGCATCATGCCAAAATGAGTGAAGGGGAGGCACTGAATGAAAATGCACATTCACTGACAGCAGACGGTGCTGATGGAACAGCAGTAATGCAGCCGTTGCCCTGGTAACTCCCTTAAAGCAGCTGTGCTACTTCCTGTTTCTGAACAGTATTTATGTATATATTACAGTATATATTATTTATTTAATGTTTCAAAGAGCCATTCAGATTTTTGTATTCACTACGGTTGTTCATCTCAACACCAAATACTTAAACCCGTTAGGAGGACAACACTGAAAAATTATGAAAGTGAAAAATGATGCCATCACATGCCAAATATTATACATTATATATCCCTTAATATATACAGTTTAAAGACTGTAAATAATTATGCAATTATAAAAAAAGCAGTAATATTTAAAAACCTTGTGTAATTTTTGTATTCTCCTTATAACCCATTATTATATCCCTCCTTATCCCCTTATTAAGTTAAAAATCATTATTTAAAAAAAATGTTCATTGCACCCCTAAAGTTTTCAACTTATAAGCACACTTGCTCCTTGGGAAAAAAGTAAAGCCCAAAGTATACTTCGGCCACCCGATGGTATTCCACGATGGTCCGCGCACTTTCCATGCGGCATATTCTTCGCCATCAAGAGGGTCACGTGCAGCCCAATTTTTTTTTCAGACCGCCTGGATGGTGCGCGTACAACAGCCATGTGGAAGTGAAGGCCAGCGTACAGTGCATGCACTTCGTCATCAGAAGAGTATGCACGTACTGAACACTTTGTACGGGCATTGCACATGCGCATTACATTTTTTTTGCAGTATTTACATGGGTTGTAACTCATGCAAGAATTGCTCAAAACTGCGCATGCGTTGAATGCCTGCGTACGTGTATAAGTCAAAAGTAGTATACTTTGCAAGGCTGTGTGTTCGACTGTGCAAATACACTCACGCATGTGCAAAAATACGAAGTATATTTCGCCTTGACTTGAGCACTTGAAAACAAAGGTCAACTAGACACATACACCAAATGCATCTTTCCGCAGTACGACCAAAGGAGTACTTTGAAAGGCTAGCGTGCTCAACTGTGTGCAAGACAGAGCGGTACATGGAAAATGCAATATACCTGGGCCTTAAGCGTCAAGCCCTGTGGTGTCGTTATTCAAACTTTATTTTCTTAACTTGTTACTAAATTAAAAAAAACCTCTCACCTCAAAAACAAACTTTACAGCACTGTCAGACATTATACTGTGCTTGTAGCACATGCAAATGCAACACCATAGTTAACAGTGTTAGTGATGTTCTTACAATTTGTGTGTAAGTTAAAGGTGCACTGTATAAATTTTAGCTGCCTTTCAAAGCACAGAGAAAAAAAATGACGCCTGAGACCGCAGAGAGTAGCTGGCGCTCTGTAGAGCAGTTTGTCCGTTTAGGGCTACTGTAGAAACATGGCGGTGCAAAATAGCGACTTCACTGTAAGGGGTGAAGATAGAAATGGCTCATTCTAATGTAATAAAAACATAACAGTTCATTATGTAAGGTCTTTATACACCACTGAAAACAGTTTTATATTTTAAATATATATATATATATATATATATATATATATATATATATATATATATATATATATATATATATATATATATATATATATATATATATATATATATATATATATATATATATATATATATATATATAAAAATATTGCATTTCTGTCAATAGATCCTCATAAATATTACACACTGCACCTTTAAGTAAGTGTCTATGTGTTAACCATTTTTGAGAAATAAATTTGCTTGGTTCAAATTTCTAAAAATGGGAAAATGTGGATCCCATGGTAAAACCAGTTAAGAACCACTGCTTTAAATGCATTTAAGGTAGTGCATGTTTTTATTTTTATTTATTTATACATACTGTTGGCTGTTTCCTATCATTTTTTGTGCGCAAGTAAATGTGCAAGTAAATTCACACTGGTTCAATCCTCCCACCTTATTTTTCACAAGAAGCACGGTGCATGTGGTACGCTTATGAGCTAGATATGATTATGACACGAAGCGCCTTGACCTCATTAATATGTCAACCAACACTGACTGCCACTCTGTTCAATGCAAAGTAGCTCTGGCATGAAAGCTGCAGCAAGTCCTATGCTCAACATGAAGTCACTTCCTGTCTGAGCTGCTGAGACTAAAACGGTCTTCCTGTATTGGCACACAGGCATTGGTGGGTGATGAGCACTATGGGTTGAAGAGTGCTGGCTCGAGCAGCAGACGGCAAAAGGGGCGCCAACTCCAGCGCAATCCACAGAAGCCCTTACAGTGAGGATATAACACACTTCCCTTTAAAAACACTGTCTTCCCCTGCTGCTCTGACTACCTATTTTTATACTCGCCACTAACAGGAATAACATGAATTATGTAAAGACAGGAAACTGATTGTCATTGTAGTGGATTGCCATTTCAAATAGGTCAATTTTTTTATGGTGATTTTTCAAAATGCCTGATGCTGCGTTCCAGGCAGGTTTTGGAGCCCGTAAGTTACGACTTCAAACCACGACTCATGACTTTGTAGCGTTCCAGGGAAAGTCACGACAAACTGCCAGAGTGCAAGGAATTGTGGTAGCTAGATGTAAACAAAGCATGGTGGATCGTACGGGGCTTGTTCATTTGAAATCATTTCTATTGCCAAAGGTGCTTACTCCTTGCTTATTTGATGGAAACAGAGAAGAAAAAAAATGGCACATAAGGCAAGAGAAGCTGTTATACCTTTTATTTGACGTTATTTGTATATCCGTAGGGGCTGCCATTGTTGTTTTGCTGGCTATGTGATGTCAGAGTGCATAACTGGGAGTACATCGATCTAGTACGAGTTCAGAGGTGGGAAGTCACGGGTTTGACTGCCGTTTCAGTGCACTTTAGAAGGTGTAGAAGATTGGAAGGATGGAAAAACACGGGTTACGGGTTGCCTGGAACGCAGCATGAGTGCTGTACAATTAGAAAAAGCAAAATACAAAATACAAAACTAATAACCTGAAACAAAAAGGTGCACTCTAAAAAATGCTGGGTTAAAAATCAACCCAAGTTGGGTTGAAAATGGACTAACCCAGCAATTGGGTAGTCCATTTTCAACTAAACTTGGGTTGTTTTTAACCCAACATTTTTTAGAGTGTGGGAAAAAAGTGAAGAGAAAAAAAAAAAAAAAAAGTATGTGTGGGGGCGGGGGGAGGGGTTTGGTGTTGGGTTTGAACTGAACTGTGAAAATTGCCACAAGTGGTCAGCGATAAATACTAAGAAGACATTTTGTTTAAATTTTACTAACTGCCTCTCTTTACTACACTTGCCAAGTAAAGCAACAAACTATTAATATCACATGCTTGTTTGGCACTTGAAGCAATCTGTACTTAAGACATTTTACTAATGTTGTTTGCTAAAGCATGCATCACTATTACTATCAGATGTACTTGTGTTAGACATTTGAGCAACCCATTTAACCTCAAGTAATTGGTGCATAACTCAACATGAAATCATACTTTTGCCCTGATAGAGGATCCCAGAAGACCCCAACACCACCACAGCAATGACCTAGAAATATAAAGATAAATATAAATATAATGATATGCTAACCCTGTGAACAGGGCAACATGTCCTGTGAAAGAATGTGAAGTGACAGACATCTCAGGCTTGCATTAAAAGGTTCGTTCACCCAAAAATTACATTTCTGCCATTATTTACTCACCCTCATGTCGTTCCAAACCCATAAGACCTTCGTTCATCTTTTGAGCACAATTTAAGAAATGTTTGATAAAATCCATAGACAGCTATGTAATTAACACTTTCAAGACCCAGAAAGGTAGTAAAAACATGTAGTCCATGTCACCATAGTGGTTCAACCTTAATTATATGAGCCACAAGAATACTTTTTGTGCACAAAAAACAAAACAAATTAACTTTATTCAACAATCTCTTCTCTTCTGTGTCAGTCTCGGTTCACGTGAACACCACAACGCATGTGACGCAATACTGAGCTGCCGTTCTGACGTAGAACCTGGAAGCATTGCAATGTGTTTACAACGTGAACCACGTCAGAAACTGACACGGAAGAGAAGAACTTGTTGAATAAAGTCATTACTTTTGCACACAAAAAGTATTCTCGTCACTTCATAACATTAAGGTTGAACCACTGGAGTCACATGGACTATTTTATAGATGTCTTTACTACTTTCTACTGCTTACTTTCTGGGCCATGAAAGTGGTCGTTGCATTGCTGTCTATGGAGAGGCCTGAGAGCTCTTGGATTTCATCAAAAATAACTTCATTTGTGTTCCGAAGATGAACAAAGGTCTTACGGGTTTGGAACAACATAAGGGTGAGTAATTAAATGACAGAATGTTCATTTTTGGGTGAACTAACCCTTTAAATAATTTGACTATTGCACTGACACTAAGCTGTGGAAATAGTCCAGATGGTGTTGTCAGCCCTAAACAACCTTAATGGCAGGAAGAAAATGATGCAGTCATTTTTGCAGAAAATGTTTGCAGTCAAATGATGCAACACCTACAGATGATGCACACACACGGAGATAAAATGTGTGCCACATCAAAACAGCATAGTTACTGCCAATTCTAAACAATATCCAACCACAAAAATGTCTCATCTAGAAAACAAGAAGCTGACATTCAAAGAGGAATGCATTCACCAATAAAAATCAATGAGGCTTTTCTGGGATCATCAGCAACAATTTCGGGGTGTGCCTTGGCAAATCCCTTGTTACAAATGATATCATTGTTTAGGGATTGCATCGGCAGGGCTACGCCTTGCACAAGAGAACTTTTCATTCCTTGAGTATCTAAAAACTTGCAGCAGACATTTGGAGACCAGCAGGCAGCTCACTGCCACTGAATCCAGTCAAAGATGACAGGGACTGCAGAAGTTTCCAGAGGGTATGTTGTAGAACCAAAGCCTTTCCTTTTATTCAGACTTCAACAAAAGAATCTTTGTATGCCAGAAGTGGACACTTCAACCCGGTTCTATCAAGGCTTGGTCTAATGGACATCGACTTTTTGAGGGCAACACAAGTATCCTTAAGAATCTTGCATCTGATAAGGTGTTGATAAGATGAGGTGTTGAGTGACATGAACAAGACTATGACTACTACACCAGTTTTCAAGGCCCACTTTTTTCCAAGGCCTTCACATTTCCAATTTTATTTTATGATCGCTCTGTTCATCTTCATGGTTCAGCTCTGAAAACAAACCTGCAGGCTATTAAAGCCAAATGCCTTTGAATGTGATTTATGCTGTCATGTTCAAAGTAAAGCACGTGTGAGACTAGTAGTGAGACTCAGTAGGGGAGGCATGGCAGTTGCCTCCAGGCTACACGAGGAACCAGGAAACCAGCTTCAATGAGAGAGAACAGAGACGTGATGTGCCCGGAGATAGAGCGAGCGGATTCCAGCCTCACAGCCTTTCATCCCTTAAATCCATCTACTTCACATCCTCAAACAAATCATCTGATCACTTACAACCATGCACAATTACTACTATGGGTCAGCGTATGACCTCACTCGAAATGTTTGGATGCTCTTTGATTCTCCCTTTCAACCACAAATGGGGCATCTTTCAACATGTTAATTTAATGAGTACAGTCAGTGTGTTTCAGGAGGGCCGCTGAGATATGCGCTTCTATTTTTAGATCCGTTATGAAGTGCTAATGTGTCAGGGTGTGTGTATCCATGAAAATTTCAGAGGGAAGATGCTCAATATCAGGCATTCATTTGCGTACATTTGTCTTCACGCACGCCTGCTTTTTAAGGTTTCAGAAAGTCATTGCTCAACAAAAGGCTTTAGTCTGTAATATGGATAAAGGACAGTTCCAGTACAGCACAAACATCAGTAAATAGGTTAGTTAAACAGACAAAAATGTACAGTGTGAATCTGTGTGATATCATTCAAAAAAAAGTACCTTTTTTTATTAGAGTACCATGGTAATGCTGTATTCTTTCAATGACGTGAAAGTAATTCAATATGAATGTGATTAACAGTGTATATTAGGGATGCAGTGATTTTTTGGGGGGGGGTTGATACCGATTTTAACAAACAACTATTGGCTGATTCAGTTACTGATATTTGTCACTTGCTCTCTTATTTGAACTTTTGTCATCAAAATAGATTAGTGTTTTGATCAAGATTTAAATTAGCAAAGTAAAAAAAAAAAAAAAAAAAAATGCATGCATTAAGGTATACTAGCTAGTTTATTGTGACATCATAAATTAATTTCTATTGAACATGGATTGGACCCATTTAACATTCAAGAGGCCAAGATAAATGCATATAACAGAAAGATGCGTAGGTAGGTCTAACATTAGTTCTCAGGTACAAAAATAAAGTAATCAAATGCAAAGTATATCCTTCATTGTATCAATTAAATATACATTAAGGGGATAGTTTACCCAAAAATTAAAATTCTGTCATTTACTCTCCTCAAGTTGTTCCAAACCTGTAATAATCTTCTTTTTCTGTTGAACACAAAAGATGACATTTTGAATGGACCTCATTAACATAGTATGAGAAAAAAAAAAAAAAAAAAAAAAAAAAAACTATGGAAAAATCAATCAAATATCTTCTTTTGTGTTCAGCAGAAGAAAGAAATTCATACAAGTTTGAAACAACTTGAGAGGAGTAAATGACAATTTTTATTTTTGGGTGAACTATTCCTTTAATCCTTATTAAAAAGTTACAGTTAAGTTACTTAGCCAAGAGTAGTGAGCGATTTTTTGTTCTTCGATTAATATTAAAACAGACAGCAGTGCAGCAGGAATATTAGGCTGCGGTCACTTTAAGAGTTGTACTAGTGTTTTATTTCTCAACTGTTTACATTAATTTAAGACATAACTGACTAGGTTTACAAGGATGGGTATTTTGATTTATTGTGTGAATTTGAAGTGAAAAGGAAAACTCAAATCAGTATTTGCGTGTGGTCTAGAACGCGTCTTTCCAGGCACGCGCTTTGGATGTGTGCGCACTAGGGTTAGGCGATGTCTACTCTACAGTGAAACATTGGGGGGTTGCATTTGAGCTGTTAATGTGGCACGCGTCTGGAGAAAGAGAGAACACGCACAGAGCTGAAAGGGCTTAAATGAAGCATGTTTGGCTTTAGATAAAACTACTAGAGGATATAGCGCTGAAATATTACCACAGACGATCCTAAGTGCTTGTGGTGTGATCTACACCGCTATTGACACTCAGCTCACTTCATCTAGAAACAGGAAAATGGTGCTACCATTCTGTCTCGCAATCCGGATGGCAACATGCCGGTGTCCGGATGCGTACCGCGGTCCGCCATTTGAATATCAGTGGTTTAGTTCATGTAAAACATCTAGTAGCCTAGAATTCGTTTGACGTTTTTGCACAATAAAATCTTTAGTGTTTAAATTGTGTTCATTGAACCGTTTTAAATGTAATTTGTATTGTGATCGGGAACAACATTATTTGATTACACAAAACTTCTCACAAATAGAATTGAGATCTCTTTTGAGTCTTCTTGCACTTGAATATTTAAATTTGCATGGCTTAAAAACATGTGCATAGGATAAACTTTCATGACGATGCAGCACTGGCCTGTTTGGGACAGTGACAGTTTTGTCAATTGTCTCAAGCAACTCGTTCACGCTGACCCTGGACAGTACTGTCGAGACTTGCTGTATTTGTACAGATTTCATTTTGTTTTAACAAGTATTTAATCATTTTATCCAGAGCAAAACACTGGATTATGCAACATACAATGAACTCAGTGCCCTCACGCAGTTCATTAATAAACCACCAGTTTGTTATATCTGCCCTTTTCATGCTATTGCCAATATGCCGATCAAAAATCGGCCAATAAATATCAGCTAGTGTATATCCATGGTAACCTACACCATTTTAGTAGTTCTTTGTAAAGGGCAAGGCAATTGTTATTGTACTGCTGAATGTGTGTGAGAAGGTGAAGAAAAGCAGCATTTATGGAATGTGAATTTCTTAACTTTTACTATCAGTGCACTGGGGCAAGATTCAACAGGTTGAGAGATCCCCCCCCTAAATTTAGCACATCACCTGACAATACAAATGTTTTGAGATATTTTTTAGAAGCTGACAAGACCAAACTAAGCGCACACACACACACACACGTTATTGAATTGTAATCTTTTATACCGAATAATTGCAATAACCAGGGACATGCACATTGGGGGGCTGTCCCGGTGGCTAAAGCCACTGCCTCTGCTCTCATAATCACATATTCAAGTACGTTATTTTAGTAATAATAATCATCACTTCCACATCCGATTACAATGTAACATTGACACTGAGATGTTATGGGAGGCTCGTCATACTTCATCACCAAGAAATGCATGTCTTTAATATTCATGTGCAAAATTCCTCTGCAATGGAAGACAAAGTGTTTCTATAAAGGCCTCAGGGAAAACAGTGTAGAGGCTGATACTGAGAGAATAACCCTTTTCATTCTGAATCTGAAATATTAAATATGATAGAATATTACTTTTGCTTTAGGTAAAAAATATATATTCCTAAAATATATAAATATTCATTTTCTTTCTTAAACCTGATATGAACTTGGAAAAGTGAGTTTACAGCACACTCTAATGGCAATTCGTAACTAGTTTTTGGTGACTAATTTATATGCATTTGTACAATCTTATTTGTATGTTTTCGTACGATCTGCTTACTCCCTATTGACTGCTAGGTTTAGGGGTGGGAATTTTTTTTTGTGTCACGTTTGGAGATCATCACAAACACAAATACAACAAGGCCAAAAACAACCCCAATAAATGAGGGTCACACTGGGACTATATCATTAGCCTTCATAATCATTCCCAGTTATTTCCTTCTGTTTTGTTACCACAAGGCTATTTAAATTCCGCACCAGCCAGCGTCATGGCAAGGAGCGTCTCTCACCGGCTTGACCCTGCAAACTCTCTCCCCTCCGGGTGGAGCTGCTCCTACAGCTCCCTTTGATGCTTAATTACACCGCTCTGTCATCTACCGACAAGCCACTGTGACAGTAGGGAGCTCTATAACCAAACACACAACTATAATGACTTCAATTTAGGTTGGTTCCTCTAACAGAAGACTTAGAATATAACAAGTCATATGGACTACATTTAGTCAGTTTTGCAGCTGGACAGTGACCGTCCCCTGCAAAGAAATTTGACACAGTTCAGGACAGTAATGAGCGATATCAGTATCACGTGTCCGACTCTGTAAGGAAGTGCTGACTTTAAACTGAGCAGTATATTAGAATAATGAAATAGCATATGTCTGTAAAAATTACAGCTGCTGGCAAAATGTGCAGAAAAGCAATGTTCTAGTACACAAGTCGAGCAGTACACCACAAAAAGCCTTTCTGAGCAAGGGAAAAGCACAGCAGTTTAGCAGCAGGGGAAACCCCATTGTAAATGACAGAGACAAGTAGTTCAGAAATACAAAAAGACATTAATTCTGACTTCAAGATGCAGTGAAGCCAGACTAAGAAGCTCTTGCAGGTGTGAATTAAAGTAAAGAGGAAGTGCTGTTTTGATGCTCTTCAAAGAAGGGGCTCTGCTTTTAACGGGCATCTGTGCAACAACAAGGCCATTTGACGAACCGAAGAATGAACCAATGAGGAAAGAAACTGTGTAAAATATACACAGGCAGACATTTGAAGATGGCAAGAGCGACATTCTAGAACAGCTGAAGCAGTTAAAAGAGCAGTTTGATCAAAAAATGAAAATTGTGCCATTTATTCAAACCTCATGTCATTCCAAACCTGCATGACTTTCTTATGTGGAAATATACAGGGGAATAGGGCTGTCAAGCCCCAAAAAGGACACAAAAATCACAATAAAAGTACCATAAAATAGTCCATATGACTTCAGCACTATATTCCAAGTCTTATGATTTTTTTTGTGGGAGGATCATACTGAAATCTAAGTCATTATTTCATGAGATCTTCCCATCTGCTGCAACTTTCAGATCATATAACTATTAGGCACCAATGTTAGTACAAAAGCAGTTATATTAGTATAAAAACAGAGATACCATTATAGTTTTTATTAATATTTTGTATTAGTTATTTTTGTTTTCCCTTTTCATTTTAGTTTAATTTAGTAATTTTGTTGTGTTCTTGTCAAGTCATACACACACACACAAACACACACACACACACACACACACACACATTCCAGTTAATGTTTATTTTATTTAATTTCTTTTCATTTAAAGTAATGAAAATGTTTTTGCTGGGTTGTTTCAACTCACGTTTGGGTCAAACGTGGACAAACCCAACTGTTGGTTTAAATTTTTTAATTACATTTTTAAACCCAACTTGGGTCCATATTTGACCCAACCAAGGGGTGAAACAACCCAGCATTTCTTGGAGTGTAGTTTTAGTTTCAGTTAACTATTATAACCCTGGTAAAAAAGATACCACGTGTATTAGCATCAATGGCATCGACACACCATTTTCTGTAGTAAAACATTTTAAAGCCCATTTCAGAGCCTCACCAGTGACCAAACTATTTCAAAACCTATTTCAACGTTTGTGTTCTCAAGCCACCAAACACTGTTGCCATGCAAACGAACAGCCATTCAAAGTTTTCTATTTTAGTTGAAGTGGCCCCAAAGTAAATAATGTTTTTTTTTTTACAATGGAAATTAAATCAAATCAAAAACCTACCTTAGCTGAACAATAACTTTTTTGTAGAGCTGCTGTACAGCCAAAATAATAATAATAATAATAATATCTTCCATTAATTTTGTATTATCACTGCAAATCTGCTTTGAAACGATCTGTATTGTAAAAAGTGCTATATGTATATGAAGGTGACTTGACCACTGGAATATTACGCACTGAATGGACTATTTATGACATTTTTACTTTTTGTCATAAGTTTGACAGTCAGTCCCCATTCACTTTCATTACAGGAGAAACAAAATGGCCTGGATATTCTTCTCTCTTTATATATATATATAAATAATTTGGGGAATTGTTCCTTTAAAATCTGCACTTTAGAGAGAGGAAGTGACCTTTGGATTTCAACCTTTCTAAATCCATCTCATTAATATTAATGAAGGCAAAAACACACTGAAGCCATTCTGCTATGATTTGAATAACTGCCCTTTAACCAGTGGGATTTTTTTCTCTTTTAAATATCTCGTAAACATTCTAGTTTTGGTTACAAATGAACTTGGCGTCCCGTTACAGCTCAAAAAATATGAGTGTCCGCAACCAAAAACCCAGTTCAATTATTTACAGACCAGACCCACATTCAGATGTTGTTATTAAACATTCAAGGAACCATGACAACATAACAACCCCAGAATGATGCTGAGGGGGGACAGCAGCACTGCTGGAAAGGAGACAATGCATCTCAAACTGGGCTTAGTCCATTATGCCATCCTGCACCCAATGCATTCTGGCTTCCATCTTAAACGCATGATTTATTTAAGATGATTAAATAAACACGAAGGACCTTCAAAGACACGTTTTGTCTCATGCAGCAGCCTCAAGTGGCTCTTATTTAGACAGCTGTGAAACAGACCCATCGCATTCAGACTCAAAAACACAATGCGCCCATTCTTAGACATGCAGAAGGATGCAAAAAAAAAAAAAAAAAAAAAAAAAAAAAAAAACCGGAAAGCAGAAAGGTGGCAAGATCAGGCTATTATATTGGCATAATAAAATACATAACAGTACCTATGTGTTCCCTAGATGATCAGCCCTTGGTGTCCAAATGCCTTAAAGTTAGAGATGTTTTAGGCTTGTCCACTTAGTCCATGTGTGGGTCAAACCTACCAGAATGTATCAACGGAAGATACAGACGTGGTCATTCACACATTCAGCAAAACAGATCTTCCAGAGAGCTTTCCTCTAACATCAATGCAGAGCAGACAAAAGATGATCGACTCGCCCGTTCATACAAATATACCCCCCAAAAACCGTTAAGACAGCAGCGGCTGTACGCGCTTCTTACACAGCGCGTGTGAGAAAACAAAACGGTTCGCCCAAAAAAACACAATTGTTGCAGCGTATTACTGACCAGAGTAGTCGATAAACGTCAAGCCGCCTGAAGCAAGCAGTTTTTAAGCGTTACGGAAGCGCAGCACACCCAAGGGCTACAGCTGTCTTTTACACACACAGGCCCTTGAAAAGGAAACGCACTTCTACAGACAGCCCCGTCGATAGTGCGCATGCGTCTCAGCGCCGCGCAAATTTACGAATTCTACTACGGCGAAGGCTTGGCTAATGAATATTAATTAGGTGACGATACGTGATTTGCTGAAAGCCAGCCGTTGGTGGTCCGCTGGCTAATTAACGAACGCTACTAGGATACTCGTTAATATTAATGAGGTTGCATAACTGGACGCTCCAGGAAGGTTACCAAGCAACGTCACCATGACCTAATTATTATTCATTATCTAGGCCTTTTCCGTGATAGGATTCGTAACGTCGCATTGGGAGACACGAGCGACAGCACGCGCTTTAAAAGAGAATTGCAACGATAATAAATACATTCACACGTAATATTTAAAATTAAAATAACATTTTAGCCAAGTAAATTGGTCGTATTGTAATTTACGGTATTTTCTGAGGTGGAAAGAGATTAAAATAATCGCAAATAAAACAACAAGAGACATGATGCGTTATTTCCATTCTTTTTATTTATTCAGTCCTTATACTTCAAGGTTGACAATATTAAACATGTAAGGTTTCCAGTGATATCAGAATTATGCTGAACAGATATGTCACTAATTTACAATTAATGGTAATGATGTTGTTGTCTAAACCAGTTTACTGAATTGTGTTGCCTTATACAACAGGTGCAGAGATAAATGATAAACTTACGCAATGCTAACAACCTCAATCTCATGCTTTTGTAAAGAAAAAGGCCTAAGAATGGAAAAAAAAAAGAAAAAAAAAATGGAAAGTAGCTTTCAACTTTCGATACTGAACAAAACCTCTCAGAACCTTCAGAAACGTATTCAATGATGTCATTGTGCCACACAAATGAGCATCACCAGATAACACAACGTTTTCACTATTTTTTTTAATTGCTCAACATAGATTGGTCAGTTTTTAGAAGCAAACTCCTACAGAGGAATGATTTATATCAAACTGCAATTTAACAGCACATGTAGTAGTGCTTAGGTATCAAATATTCAATTGAATATTACAATTGGGTGTTGCAGCAGAAAAAACAAACAAACAAACAAACAAACAAAAAAAAACAAACAAACAAAAAAAAAAACTGTACAGCAGTAATACTTTTTAATCTCAAGTAACAAGTTGTAAAGACCAGCAAGTGATTTTGCCACCATTTTAAGCTCTTTTAGTGCTGGATTTGCTCAGTAACTGCTGTATATTTAAACATACATGTTCTCCTAGCTCTATTCATCCACTATAAGATGCACCTTTACTTTTCTGTGTTCTCAAAACATGGACAGTGCAATCTCTTTAGCATCATTAATTAACTTAATGCTTTCAATAACTGCCTTTTTCATTCAGTCTTTGCTTTTAAGCTCAAAAGCTAATTTCACAACAGCCATCAGAGGCAGCACCAATGACCTTACAGACACAAACATCAACAGAAAAAGCTAAAAGAAAAGCCAAAATTCACATTTAACTTGTTTTTTTCCAGGACTGAGAACAGCTGATGCGTAAGGTCTGTTGGTTTCTAGTTTATCTAAACACTTATGACAAGACAAATTAGACATCTGGGGTGGTCAACTTTAGTGACGTCACCGCTAGATTGTACATAGCCCCCCCCTCCTCTGCAAAAAACAAAACAAAAAAAAACAAACAAGAAAAGTGAACAATGACCATTATGTCCAAACCATGAATGTGGCTTATGATCAGAAAACAAAGATAAAAAGTCATACAGCAGAAGAAGAACAAAAAAAAAAAAACATCTAAATTAAATGTGATGGAGAAGAAAGAAACAAAATTCGGAACACATCACAATAAAGCTTAAACGAAAAAACATTTAGTAAAAAATAAGTCTTATGAAAGCAGTACGTTATTACTGGTGTCTGCTGTGAAACAATTATAAGTTCATTATTGTCACGTATGGACTATGAATAGTAAGTGCCTCTTATTTGAACTTTGAAGGCATATGGTAAGATTACGGCAGGTACAAATTACTTTGTCTTTATCAGTGCTTTTAAAAAACTCATCATTCATTACCCAAAATTACTGCATGAGCAGCACACTGACTTTTTGCTATGCACAATAATACAACCTATAATAGAATCACAAATCGATTTCAGCAAGCATGGAGCATCTCTCTTAATAAAAGACCCTTGTTTGATGTAACCAAACAAGCAAGACCAACTCCATCTGAAACCCACTTAAAATAGGATCTCATGAGCTGCTTATTTTTTTGAGCACTGAGAAAAGAAACAAAATGGAAATGAGGTAAAGCACAGCAATGAATATTAGCATAAGAAAACTGGTGATATTGGACAATGACCGCTTAAAATGGTCAGTAATGGTCCAATGGCAACCAATATCACAAACAGTTTTTTTTTTAGTACACTTATGTTACCATTCAAGTGTGCAACATTTTATCAATGATAAGAACCCAGTCAATCTGTCATATTTACAGCACTCTGGGCTTGGTCAACAAAGCAAATAACGCTTTGAAAGAAGAGATTTTTGCAAGAAATAAACTGCCTTAATCTCAGTGCCTTAACACTGACTTTGATCAATCTGGCACAAAGGGCAAAAAAAGGCAAAGCCCTCATCTAATGCCCATGAAAGTCGGTCGAAAACAGCACATCCGACTATAAACTAAAAGCAAATTCTTCTATTTGAGATGCTGAAAGTAACAAAATAAGATTCAAACATGCCATAAGACCAATTAAATTGCATTAAGTGTGAGCCAGTTGATGTTTTTGTGGTATACCTGCATAATTTATTAATGGGTTATGAAGGTTGTTTCATCTAAAAAGATCAGCCTTGCATATTAAAGCAGCTGTGTGGAAGATTATTGTAAGAATATGAAGCAGACGGTGAGTACACCGATATTGGTTCCACTTTAACATATCAGGTTTGTCACAAGAGCTGGTATCATTTTCCATTACTTCCCTTTGATGGGAATCATCACAGAAGTAGAGAAGAATTTGAGAAAAACAAGCGACTGAGAAGTTCAAGTTCTGTTGCAACATTCAAACAGACATCTGTTCATTCGTATAATCTTTAAGGCAGGTTCAGTGAGCCTTGACCGTGAAGGTCAACGGCTTATTCGGAGTGCAGCGGGATGACGAATTTACATCCAAAGGGGGAGTGGTATTTGATCCCCACTTCATGGAATACCTGTCGGGGAATGCCGATGTCACATAGGTAGACTCGGCCGGCGCCCTCGGAGAGAGGCAGCGGGAGGCCCAGAGAAAGTGACCATTTCGCTTCCACAGCATGTGCCTGTCCACTTACTGGAGGGTCGATGCTTAGGACGGGGGCTCGGTTCTGGTTGGCCCAGTCGGCGGCGGCCTTGTACCAGGGCTGATCCCTCAAGAATCCGTTTTCGTGCGAGTCCAGGCAGTTTATGACCAGGTCAACTGGCGTCTCAGGCAAGTCTGAGGGCGAAATGACATTTGTTTTAAATGAGTGTTAGACTAGACCAAGGGTTACTGACTTTCATACTGATTTCTTCATTGACTTTCATGTGTTCTGGTATATTAAGTAAGGAGGGTGGGTGGACGCAAAGTAAATGTGTTTTTGCAATTCAGAGTGGAAGTTTCCGAGACTTCCAAGCCCATCTAAACAAAGCATTCAGGTGGGTGTGCTAGGAACACATGTGAGATACAGAAACCATGCTAAAGGTTTCATGCACCAAATGTTGATGGAAACAGATCTTTGAGTTAAAAAAAAACAAAAACACCTGGATTACACCTGGTGATCCAATCACAAGTGCTCAGATCTGGGGGGTCTGGGGAGGGTCTCTGATTTTGTTGATAAAGCCCAATGTTGCTATTTAATGTTGTTCATATTCTTTAATATTGTTCATATTCTTTAATATGATTAAGAATTCCCAATATTAAAAGTCTAGATAATACATTAAAGGATAAGTTCACTTTAAAATGAAAATTACCCCATGATTTACTCACCTTCAAGTGTATATGACTTTCTTTCAGATGAACACAACTGGAGTTATATTAATAAATATCATGACACTTCCAAGCTTTATAATGGCAGTGACGGGGGCAAATGAGTTTGAAGCTCAAAAAAACACATCCATCCATCATGAACTTACTCCACATGGCTCCAGGGGGTTAATAAAGGCCTTCTGAAGCGAATCGATGGGGTTTTGTAAGAAAAATATTCATATTTAAAACGTAAAATATCTAGCTGCTGCCAGACTGCATTCTGTATTCAACTTCAAAGTGTAACGCCTCTCGCAGTTCAAAACGCTTACACTACATTCTAGTGATACATCACACCAGTTACGCTTTTTTCGCTTCAGAAGGCCTTTATTAACCCCCCAGATATTTATTAATATAACTCTGATTGTGTTCATCAGAAAGAACAAAGTCATATACACCTAGGATGGCTTGAGGGTGAGTAAATCATGGGGTAACTATCATTTTAAAGTCAACTACTACAATTATTATTTTCATTGTATGGCTGATAGGGGTGTGATGAGACCTCGTGCCACGAGACTAAAATATGACGAGATTTCTCATCAAGGTGAAAAGCTGTCTCACGTCAGCGTCATATTGTCATGATGGAGTGTGAGGGTGAAGTTAGGATAACTAACTGTATCCAAATTTACCTACTTATACTACGACCTAAAAGTATGTACTCTTTTTGTGAAGAAAAAGTACATACTTTTGAGTGTGTAGCAGAAGAGTAGGCTATGCAAGCTCTGGGACATACTACTTTGTCATCTTTAACGGACTCTGTCACTTAGTTGCATGCCTCCCGTCACCGTTTAAACTGCCCTGTCAATCATCGTCACAGTTAAAATCCTCCACATTCAGTTTAATTTCCTACCGTATCGGAGAGAAACGTAGTATCATTACAAAAGTTCACAATGCTGCTGCAGGTGAAATATAATGTTGATAACATTGAAGAAATATATTTTCGTCACGTTAAATACTGATAATTGATCACTCAAACCACTTAATCTAAATCTCTCTACTTAACCGTCAGACTCGCACATCCGTCATGACTCATGTTTGTAGTTTTTAACACTTTTTATCCATATTTGTAGTTCTAATCGAATCGAAGACCAACAGTACCATGGCACATTTTAAAATGCCTATTCAGAGTACGCATGATCACGAAAGTGAAAGCAAACGCGTGCGCACATTCAGTCGCGATTTCAATACGTTACTGCTGTTTGAAAGCAGCTCCCTGACCTGAAGCAATGAGAATATCTCTCAATATGAAATCTATCTGTGTAGTTAACCATCTCTTGCTCTGTATCATGCTTGAAGAAAATTTGGTCTCTATTTGCACTTTGAATATTGAGAATATTGAGTACTTTGATTATGGTTGCACTTATTGTTAGCACTTAATCTATTATCAATTTGTGGGAAGGAGTTCAGTTAGGAGGTCAAAAGTTGTAGAAGCTCATAAATCATGTGCAGTTCTAAGGTCTGAAGAGACAATCAAAAAAAGAAAAGCTAGTCAGTTGAGTTGGTGCAAAACCTTTTTGAGTATTGTTGTCTTTTACTGCATATGACGGCAAAGTCATACTCAGAAAGTAGAACTGAAATGACATGCATTACAAGATGAGTTAAAACATTTCAAATGCACCTGCAAACAATTTTTCTAGTCAATAATTTTTTATCATTGAGGATTTCTTAAAAATACTGTGTTAAAAATCTTGTCTCGTCTCGTTCGCGTGAACCCAATCTCGTGTCTTGTCTTGTCTCGTCTCGTGAGATAAATGTCTCGTCACACCCCCAATGGGTAGGGATGAACCGATACCACTTCTTCCAGAATAAGTCAGATTCAATACTTTAATTTTTGGTACTCGCCGATATTCTGTACCAATACCTATATTTCATTGCATTAGGCTACTATGATTTTACAGATCACATTTTCACGTAAAGCAGTTATTATTCACGCTATGAAAAAAAGAGCATTTCTAATGTCAGCAAATGAAAAGCACTTGTTAAATGATGGTCATATTCCCTATATTCACTGTAAGCTAAGCTTCTAAGCTTTAAAACAAAGCCAATTTGGTGCTAGTTAAGCAAGTGGTTAAGTAATATGATAACTTAGTAGTGCCTCGCTTCGGATTTAAGAGGTTACGGTTAACAATTAATTGATTGTTAATTTAAACAATTATACCATGCATGATTATTAAATGTAGATGCAACAGTGCCACACCTTTCACATTAGAAACCAGTTTGCCTCCCGTCTTCCCAAAAAGTGCAAGCTCACTGGTGATGGCCTCCAACATCTTGACAAAGTTTGGCAGAAAAAGGATGACCTCCACTTCATGGTTGGCCAAGTGACGGCCACAGCTGATGCCCTGAGCGCCCTGGACATGTGGTCCACACAACAGAGCCACTGTGGGCCGCTGATGCACATTCTTTGGAGTAAGTCTATGAGAAGAACCAGAATAATGATAACCAGACTGTCTGAAGGTATTTCTGATAATGCAATTTCTGTTTAAGCCCCACAAACCTGTTAGGGCCTCCAAGTAGCGTGAGGGCCATCTGACTCGCACATACGCCCGTCATCTCAAGTCTGCGCTCCAGAGAGAGACCGTGACTTTCTGCTGCAGCTAACAATCGCTTGTGCAACTCGAAAGAGATGCTGGGTACCACCAGCCCTGAGTCTGGGAGAAATGGATGGGGAACAATTCAGACAGTGCACTATATAGGGTATAGGGAACAACCAAACAGCCCTGAGTCTGAGAGAAATAGCATGAATTAAGACAAAGCAAGCTAAATTATTTAATAATTCATGAGGTTAGATTCTTACCAGTGCTATACTCTTTCGTTCCATTCTGTGGAACTGTGATCTGTCTGTAGATGACGGGTTTGGCCTCTAGGATGTTCTCGTCATGCCGGTATCGTGATGGTGTTTGCTCTCCAGGTGTCCCTCGAGATCTTGCACCATTGCCTCGCCGTTCTGACGAATCGATTTGCGAGAACACAGCAGCCTTGTCGAACAGCGCCAGATTCCCCTCAAAATCAAAGTCCTCATCGAGAACATCATCTATACCGTCTCCAAAACATTCATCGTCTTTGTTTTTCATATGACCTCCATTCTTCAGGCCGTTCTTTTTTGGTGTGGCCTGATTTGGACCTCTGCAACTAGATGACCCTAGAAACAAAGAAGTTAAAGTTTGAACTAAGTTAGTTATTTCCATTCATACATATAACCCCAGAGGAAAAAAAAAAAAAAAAAAAAAAAAAAAAATATATTATATATATATATAATAATATAATAAATAATATATATATATTACACACACACACAAGTTATTAGTATTGTAATTTTAAAGTTGTAATGTAAAAATATTATAAATTAAATATTTTTCTTAATACTTTTACAAAATTATTTATTTTACAATTTCAGTCATTTGTATATTTTTATTTTGTACAATAACTATTACTATTTTATATATGGCCAAATACAAAAAAATTTAAAATCACATTTTCAATAGCAATCGCAATTTTTATTCTCAAAACACACGCACACTCAAACACACACGTATGTATGTATGCATGCATGCATGTATATAAAAACACACATATATACCGGCAGCATTTCTGATTTTCATTTCGTTTAACCTGATGTATTAAAATAACTAAAACAAAAATTTATGAAAATGAATAAAACCTATACAGACAAAAACAGGACAAAAGAAAAACTTTAAAGTTAAAAAGAAAAAATAAATAAAAATGAATTGGTAATATTAATAAAAACTATAATAGAATCTGAATTAGGGCTGCAAGATATTGAAGAAAAATGCAGTATGCGACTCATTAAATATCGCATTATTTCACATGCGATACGAAAGATGCTTAATTGTGTAAAATAAATTCAAATTATATATAAATATACTTATAATGATATAACCAACATGTTTCACATTCTTTTGTGAGGAGAAAGCATCCCTACTACAACTTCTGAAAGTGATCAGCATTGTTTACTGTAGCATTAGGGCTGTCAATTGGGTATGGCAGGGTATATGCCTGTTCAGGTCAATGCAAAGTAATATATTTTTATTGCAGGATCAATAGAGTCATATTACTACGTGTAACATATCATTTGTAATTGTTTAATAAAATAGAATAGCAAGTAAATTAGAGCGACCTGCTGTTATATTCGTGTCATGTAAGTTCAACAATGCGGCACGTGTCATTTACAACATGATTTTTGCAGTGTGGAGTATTGTAGCCAATCACAGGCATTTCTGTTTCTGTTACTGGTAGTGAGAATCCGCTTAGTTTCTCTCAAAGCGCTGAATGAGTTTGTGTTAAGTGCAAGTTTACTAAGATTTACAAGCACACAAATCTTCTCATTATAACAAACAAAGAGACACAATGTAAAGACTAATTAGTCAGACTAATTGATTAAAATGGGAGTTTTCACTGAACTGACTGACAGCTTCAGTCATTACAAAAGAAGCGCTCTTTACTCGCTGTCTGTAAAAATTTCATTCGCAATTTGAAGAAAAGTTTTTGTTTTTCATGAGACTTTGTGACCTTAACTACAATAAAATACTTCACATTTCAGTACTAAAAAAAAAGTAAAATAGACAAATGCCAAATTTATTTTTTAATGATATAATAGTGATTTTGATAATCTCTAAAAATAAAAATTAAAAAGCAGAATGTGTGAAAACTATATTAGGGAGTGGAAATAAGCATAATTTAATGTCTTTTTTAAATTTTAAAATATTGTTTTTCACCAAATGTTAGTTTTCCTTAACATTTTTTCTATTATTTTTTTTTTACAAATGTGGACAATCTTTGAAGGATGAACAAAAAAAGTTTTTGGTCACCATATTAAAAATAACATTTAAACTGGCTAATATTTAGACTTTTGAGCTTTGAAGTGCTGGAAAAGGTTGTGAAGTCCTTGAAAGTCCTTAATTCTTATAACATTTATAATTTGCTGGGTTATAACTACATATGATTCATCTTTGGACGCACCACACACACACTTTTCACGTCAAGGGAGTAAGATTTGATGACGTCATCAGTGTTAGCCATACCTTGGCTTTTGGCGAACTGGCGCCACTGTCTAGCATTACTTAAAAAGTGTCATTTTAATGTCAATTTAAACCCGGGGGGTTTAGGGTTTCAGGTACACCTACATTATGTTTATTTAACAACAGAAATGTAATAATCAAATGTAAAAATAAAACACTGCTTAGTCTTGACTGTATAAATTAAGTATATACACTGATACTTAAAGCTACAAAAATGTTTCAGTCAAGAGCAGTGAGTGATTTTCTCTTTGTCTTTTGTTGGTTGATTAACATTAAAGGTGGGGCAAGTGATATTTGAAAAACGCTGTTTGAAAATTGGTCGGACCGACACAACAACAAATGTGTAGCCAATCAGCATTAGGGGTTGTATGATGGTGGAGGAGAGAGAACGAACAAAAGGGAGATTTGTAGAAAGACTTTTTTTTTCAACTTCATGCGCTCAGAGCACTCCTTCTAAAACGCGAGGCGCAGCAGGCGGTTAAAACGCGAGGCACCCGGGGCGCATAAGCAGCGCGCATAATGCTCACTGCCAACAGAAATCTATTCAACAAAGGCGTCTCTCGCTGCAAAAAACGCGTTCTGTGTGATCGGGGCCTAACACTGGCTATGAGTGTCACTGTTTGTCTGGAGCTGCTGTGCTGTTGGCAACTAACAACGAACCCTTGCTTGTATTTATTCTTGAGTACTGTATGTTCATTTTTTGTTAGGGGTGTAACGATACACCTATGCAACGGTTCGGTTCATGTCATGGTTTTGGAGCCACGGTCCGGTACGGTTCTGTTTGCTATGGGGACAGGGTTCATGGCAGACACCTGCAATAAAAACCCTAGATTCACTTTTAACTTAATAACAACAGCAATAATTTACCTTTATACATTTGCTTCATGTTTTCTTTAGAGCAGTTAGCATACCTAAGTAAACTTAAATGACTAGTGTATGACTAGTCAGAAATAATCTAATTTTACCATTAACTACACTTAAAAAAAAAAAGCAAATTTATTTAATAAAAATTAATGACACACACAAGTAATGTCCCACTGTAGCCTACTTAAACACATTAATTGTATGAATATGACTAATACTGATTAATAAATAGGCCTAAAAGTTAAAGATATTAAATAGCAGTTTTTGTTATATATACTATAGCCACCACACTGATAATATATATAAATAAACAAAATAACAGTGAAAATAAAGTGGCATTTTGTGGTTATGGAAACAACAGTTACCATGGTGAATACACAACACTTCATGAACTGTTAATGAAACATGAAAACTGCTCCTGATGAACAGGATGAACATCATACCTGCATCCCTTCCCAGCTAACACATGTAGAACCAGTTACGTGGTCTATTGGTACTTAACTTTTATTTCATGACTTACAATTTGACATTGTAACGTTGCATTCTCTTGCGCTTGTAATATACTGCTTGTAATATCATGTGACATGCATTTGGAAGACAAAAGTTAGTGTACATTTAGTAAATAATAATATAATAATATTTAGTAAAAATACAGCTCATTAGTTGTTAAAAGTGTATTAATTACTATTTAATCAAATGTCAAGGAGGAAAAAAATTATTTTGTGGCATAAGGTGAAGTGAGGCATTGCATTGCGTGTGTAATGGAGGCCAGCTAGTGAGAGTTGTTCAGGCTGATAACTGCTAGAAAATGCGATGTATACTGTTTAGCATCCTTGTTAGTGTGCCTCGCATGCCAGCGACTGGGGTTCGAGACCGACTTGGAGCAGGGTGGTTATGATTGGAGGGTGAGCTTTGGAGGCGGAGCAATGAAGAAAGGGGTTGATTTTAAATATTAACAATGTTTTTTAAGCTACTGTCACTTTAAGAGCTGCTCAGATCCAATATATTGTTACACATACACTTTTTTTTCTCAAGTCCACTTAAGACATAATCGACTGTATTTATGTGAATACTCACCAAGAGGGCATTTTGACATAATTTTGAGCGTATTTGGCCAAATAAGATGCAGAAGAGATCTGAAATCAGGATTACCTGCTGTCCGAGAGGCGGCTTTCTGTGCGCGTGAGAAGTTCACTTATTGCATTTAATAACATTAAGCATGTCAAACGTATGTAACAGTCATGTGTCCAGTCTACTCTCTGAAGCATGCGTTTTTTCAAGTATTATGCCGCCTTCACGTGCTATCAGAAATTTCCAACTTCCCAGTCGTGATTACGAGCTCATCCCATTCAAACTTTGATTTGTCCAATTTTTAAACTAGGAAACTAGTATTTATTAGGGCTGGGCAAAAAAAAAAAAAAAACTAAAAATGAATAGTTTTTTAAAATGTGGTCAATTCAAAATCGATTCTCAAAGGGCACAAATAGATTTTTTTCCATATTTATTTCCGCTAATATTGAACATAAGATTAACGTAAATCTAATTACTAGTCTTCTTCACTAAATGTCACCCTCTTATTTGCCTTTGCACAATGTTACAAATGAGCGAGAGGCACGCATGTCATTCATTCATTCATTCAGTGCTTAAATGGCAGCTTCTGCTGCGTTGTCGACATTTGTAATGCTGAGGTGAAATGCTGTAGTAATGCTACAAATCTGCAGAACCATTTGATGGGACATCACCCAGACGTTGCAACACCCCCACAGCCGAGCACACAAACGCTAAAAATAGATCACATACATGCGAATCCTTGCCTTGCATTATGATCAAACTTGAGCGTTCACTTAAGCACATACATTAGCCACTATAGACATATTCAAATTAGGGCTGGGCTATAAAACTATAACGATATGCATCGCGATAGACACGTAGTTGATATCAATAAAAAATGTGTTCGATAAAACGTCTGATAATTTTTTTTTCTTCATCAGAAGAAACCAGAGACCATATATGGATGGGATCATGTATACAACTAAATTAACGATCTCTTAAACATTTTCTAATTTCTCTAAACATTTTCAATTGGTTTTGTGAACATTTTTATTAAACATGGATCTTTATTTTCATTAAAAGGGCTTATTTCTGCTCATTTTGTAAATGTAAGCAACTGATTTAGACGCAAGACGTCATGTTCGGCCAGATTCGCCTCAAACTCGTGCATCTTCGGATGCGGAGCCGCGCGGAAAGTTCACTGCCAAGTGAAATGGGGTCTCGCACACGACCTCCCACTCTGCGTTGACGTAATTTTTGCCGCACACACGTCGAGTATAAACATATTTACATTTTAATTATTTGAGTGTTTTCCATGGCTGTGTTGACATTTCTGCCTTTATAACTGAGGGGATTATATTCAGAGGAAGGTTAAGTTTAAAATAAAAATGTTTAAACAAAATATATTTTTCTCCTGGTCCTTATTTTAAATAGGTCTTAAAAAAATATCAATAACTATCTATATCGACCGATATGAAACACTTATATCGTGATACAGTTTTCAATAGACAGCGCAGGACCAATAATTCAAACTAATAGCTTATATTATAAACAGATTTCCTCAAATAAAAATTAGTCCACATAAGTCAGCACGTTAAGGTATTGTTGTTTGTTACCACGGCAACTACGAAAAGTAACTGCACACATGATGGTGGGCAAAAATCGCAAAAAAAATTGTGTGTACTGAAAATGGCTGAAAATCATCCAATATCCTTTTTATGTTTTAGTATAAATATATCAAAATATCCATAAAAACAAAATTGTATAAAATACTTCTCAGATAAATTTTTAGAATAAAGTTACATCAAAATTGTATTGCATCTAACAATTGTATGCATTTGAAATATAGAGATGGGTTCTGTTTTAATGTACCTAAAATAAAGAGTTTAATATACAGGTTTGTGGCTTTTCATTTCTTTTTAATTACCCACTTGTAAACTTGTTTACTGTTCTTTTTATAAATATAGCATTTGTATTAAATCTATAGACATTGAATTGAATCGAGAATCAAAATCGAATCGGAACATCTGAATCGACACCCAGCCTAGTATTTATGATAATTCCAATACCACGTGAAGGCAGAATCAAAACCATGAAGTTGTCGCAAGCTGTTGCAATATGCATATCGCGATATTATGTACATTTGCGATATTTTGATCATTTCGATATGTCGTGAAGCCCTAATCTGAGATAACACACAAATCAAATCAAATTCAAAATTCAATGACACATGAGACTCACAGGAGTTGTGTCTTCGTCTGAAGCCTTTACTTTGGCCAGCCATGTCCATGTGACGTTCACCGTAACTCTTGGAGTAGTGTGGCACCGGAGACAACCCTCCTTCCTGCAATTTGGGTTCAGTTTTATTAGGTACCGTCACAGGAGCGCTGTTGACTGGGATACCACCACCCTTGTCCTTGCGGCCGCCATGCGGCGTCAATGTGGAATTGGAGTCTGGACCATTTTGCTTCGGGACTTCAGTGAAGCTCTTACGGATCTCCAGGATTTTGAGGTCTTTAATGTCCATGGCACTGTGGATTAGAAAGGTGTACTCATTCAATACACTAACTAATTGTGTTTTGTATTCAAATTCCGATGAGCCAGTATTAAATGCTGTATTAAAAATTGGACTTTAGAGTACATAATACCACAAAAATGCAGAATACGTCCACTGAGACAAGGTTGTCTATATTGTGTTGACTTCATAAAGGATCAAAAACAGACACTACAATGTCAGACACAGCATAGGTGACCCTTTTAGGATTATTATTTACCTGAAAGTGACCTCAGGCACAGTGCATTTGACTCCATTGTGGAAGGGATGTCTGAGAGAGATGGTCTGGCTGGTCTGGTCTACTGAAGATACTTCTCCTTGATACACTCCTAGAGTTGCTCCACAGTGGATTGAAACAAGGCTGCCAATCCAATCTGATGCCATTCTGACCAACTGAAATAAGATTAAAAAGACGTTTGTTATTCTTTATGAGTTTTATACTAAAACATAACTCCTAAAAACGGGGAATGTGGGAATATATTAATATAAGGAATATTATGGAGGGATAAATCAAGTATCGAACGTTAGATGGTTAGATGCTAATGTTAGCCAGCTAGATGTACAGGACGCAACGGCTTTAAAAGCTACTTTTTTCGTCGTCGGTTCTATAAAATTAGTAAAATGAGTTCATCACCTGTTGTCAAGAGCAAATCCTTTAAATAATGCGGGTAAATGTAATATCGTGATAGATTTTGATGAACTCTTGTGAAGAGCTCGACTGCGAGAACGGCTTCTTCTATGATGATTCACTGTGATCGAGTATCAGTTTTGAATCTGTGTTTACTGCCACTTACCGGACAACCGCCAAAGTACATTGAGCTGCATGCAGTGGCATGAGCTAAAAAAATCTTAAAATAAGCGATTATTAATATTAATCCATATTTATAATTTTGTTTTATAAATCATAATTATTATTTATTTATATTATCGCATTATTTAATGGATATAATATTATGAAATAATCGCATTTTATAATTAATTGGGATTATTAACGATATTTATCATTTATAACTCAATTAAATTAATAGAATTATGAAATTAAGTAATATTCGCCACCAGGCTTTTGTTTGTATCTTAATGAAAACTAGATTAAAAAAAAAGTTTGTAGACAAACTTTAAGTTGGCTTGAGAAAGCCTGACCAGAAAGTTTGAAGTGTTTTAAAAGCTTAAAGTTTGAAGGTTTCCAGTGTGAGGTAGTCTGAAGTTTAAAGTAGTTTAAAGTTTGACGGTTTTGAAGTCAAATCAGGAAATAGATATGATATAGATACTGCTATGCAGTTGCTAGGGTACTCAGGATGGTTGCTAGGGTGTTACTCTGCAGCTGCTAGGGTACTAGGGCTGGTTGCTAGGGTGTTGTTATGCGTTTGCTAGGGTATTCTGGGTGTTGCTATGCGGTTTATAAGATACCTGGGGTGGTTGCTATGCGGTAATTAATCGTGATTAATAACAATAGTTATCATTTCAAATTAAATTAATAGTATTATTAAATTAAGTCATTTTTGCCAGTAGCTGCTTTTGTTTGTATCTTAATAGAAATAAATTCTTAATCTGTAACATAAAGCCAACATCAAATATTCTCAGAAAAGCCTTTGAATCTGACACAAACTATCTTCTTGTCAGTTATGGATGACATTATGAAAAAAACTAGCTAATGTTACCTGTTAAGATTAAAGAAAGAAGAGGAACCTGCACATGTCTGATAAAAAAATCACGCAAAGACCATTGAAGAATTCACTGTGACATTTCCCACAAGCTTCAACAGAACCTGAGATGCCTTCAGGTCTGTCTGAGTGGTGACAACCAGTGCCAGCAGAGTGTTTGTTTGGACAAAAATGTGTGTGTGAACTGTGAAGGTGAAGCAGGACTCGGCCAGAGGCAGAGGCTCTTATACAGGCTCTGATGTGAAGTGATATTGCAGTGTCATGTGCGGTGCAGATGAAATTATTTTTATATTGCATTTCAAAAGTGCTTGAACGATTTATCCTCTTCATATGACAATATTTTATCTGAAATAGTCATTAATTATAATTTAATATTAAATATGGATAAAATGTATCTAAATGTTAATTATTAATAATTATGTAATTATTATTTAATATTAATTATACACAAACGTATCTCTGAACTGTGACTCCACTTTTTGTGTAGTGTGTTTGTATAAATTGTAATATAATTATCACGTTAATCACATAAATGTTTTTTTAACCTATATACATACATTTGTCATTACAGAAACTTTATAATAAAGTCTTTAATGTAAAAAAACATAAATGACAGATTTTATGTTTTTAAACCACAAAATATAATTTTGACACTATGTAATGTCATTATAATGTTGAAAAATAACTCATTAGTGTGTTAAACAGGCATTATTAATTGTTGTTTAATATAAAATATGAAATACAACTATTCAACCATTTTTAAAAAATAAATCCCGCGACCCTGATTTTAATAAAAATCAAACACGCCGCTCTTTCTGGAGAGCCAATCAACGCTCACAAAATCTCCGGGATCCCGCCTCCCACATGACATCAATATCATGTGATCATGTGACAACATCACAACAAAGATGTCTGTCCGCTTTTCGGTTTGGTAAATTGTTTTATCGTTTCTCAAATATATCAAAAGGGAGTGTGCATTTGCGTCAAACTACTGCGAAGTTGGCATCAAATGAAGACTTTTTTTTTACTAGTCAACTAGTCATACCACGAATATTTTACCTCGTAAGCGATTTTACTAATATCTGTCAGTTCATTATTGATTTGATTCATTAGTAACGCTCATATCTTGTGTTTTGTGAAAAGCGTCATCATGGAGCCCACCGCATCGGGAATATTCTGTAACAGGATGCTCAGCATGGTGAACTCTGAGGATGTGAACGCCATCATTCAAGCTCAGAGACATATGTGAGTTTCCCTATCTAGTGAGTGACCTATCTAGGCAGCATTTGGATTAGGTTTTTAATACTGATTTTGCTGCGTGTCTTCCAGGCTGGACCGGTTTGAGAAGACCAATGAGATGCTAATCAACTTCAATGGGCTGTCCAATGTGCGCTTACAACAGATGAATGAACACTTTCTCATGCACACCCGTACATTAATAGAGATGAAGAAAGACTTGGACAGCATCTTCAGACGAATAAGGTATTATATCCATAACGTAACTATAGGCGCATTAGGGTAATGTGGGACACCTAAGATCTGACGTGCATATTTCTTGTTCCGTTACAAGCAAGCTTATGATATTATGATACATTAATACATTCTAGCTGAGTTGTCCTCATAAAGGTTTAGGCAAATTGTAGACGTTGAAAGTGCAAATAGTGTCTGAAAATATTATTTTACATATGTTTAATAAAAAACATTACAATGTATGATGTAACATGATTTTGTGTTTCCTCAGGACTTTAAAAGGCAAGGTTGTGAAACAATATCCAGAGGCCTTTAGCAGTAAGTTATTATGCAGCATTTTATATTGGGATACACTACAATTAAAAACTGTGGCGATAATTATTTTCTGGATAATTGCGTTATGAAGATAACTGATATACCATTTTGTCAAAGTAATTAAATAAGTAAAACACAAGCTAAGTCAGTAGTTTTTGTCCATGTTAAACAATGTTGTAATGTTTATGAAAACACTCAAGTTCAATCTTAAATCTTATAAATAAGAGTGTTTGCATTATTTCTATAATTTACAGCTAAATTATGACAAAAATAATCTAAAACCCAAAGATAGAAAGAAATGAACATCCACAATTAATCAAATATTACTGATACAAATTGAAATCACTAATGTACATTAAAGTACATAAAAATACTTTTATTCAGCAAGTAAGCATTCAAGTAATCAAAAGTGATATATAATATTTTATAAAGATTTCTGTTTCAAATAAATGCTGTTTGAACTTTCTATTCATCAAAAATCCTGAAAAACATGCACAGTTTCCACAATAATATTAAGCAGCACAACTGTTTTAAACACTGATAGTAATAATAAATGCTTTTTGAGTAGCAAATCATCATATTAGAATGAATTCTGAAGGATCAAGTGACTCTAAAGACTGGAGTAATGATGCTGAGAATTCACACAGGAATAATGTGCCACTTTAAAATGTATTAAATGGAAAACCGCTATTTTAAATTGTAACAATATTTCACAATATTACTGTTTTTACTGTATTTTTGATCTTCCAAGTTCCCCAAGCATTTAAATGGTAGTGTAAAATATAAATATTTAGTGCATTTCTAATTTTGTACTAGTTTTGCTCATGTTGTGTAATCAAACCACTTTGTTTCCTAAAGACATCAATGAATGTTCCAACCTGGAGGAAGATGATGATGAGTTTGACCCCATCCCTCCCGGTTTGGCCACCACCATCACTACCACTGCAATGTCTGAGCAGAGCACAGAGTCATGTGACACAAGCCCTGATGTGATCTCACCCACCATTAGCTGCTGTTCTGAAGACCCCTCTCAAGAGAACACCGGCACTCCAACCTCTGACAGTCATGAACCGGCAGTGTTACGGGACGAGGGTCCCGATTCAGCTGACATTTAAACTTCTAATATGGTGTTTACTACAGATGCCACTTAATGATGCAAGTCTACAGCTTAATGTGTACTGTGTGAAATTGTGCTACTAATTTTGTTATTTTTCTGTTTTCTGTTACAACTTTACATATATTTAAATGACTGCTGTGGTAATGACATAGAAAATGAATCTAAACTATTTTTTTGCAGATAAAATTCACGTTTACCTGGTGTTGTGTAATATTTCATGTTCAAAAACGCTTTAGTTATTATTTAGTATTACTTTTTGGACTCAGAAAATGTATGTCATGAATAAAAGCTTTGTCACAGTATGCAAGGTGATTTTATCTTAATTAGGATTTAGATTTTTTTTTTGGTCTAAATTGGGAATAGTCTGCTAATTTTGCTATTTCAAAAACGCTATACTATAAATAGTAGGCTACTAGTAGTAAGCACCCACTTCTCCCCGTATTTGTTTATTACAGTAAAATAACTACATTTCCCAAAATTCACCGGACCGGAAGCTCGCGACTACAACACATCAGCGTCACTCTCTTCCGAGTCATCTACATTCTGTCCTTTACTTCATGAAACGCTTAATGTAAAAGAAGATTGTTTGATTGAATATTGTATAAAAACAACACAATGCGCCACTTAAAATAGCATTTCAAGGTAGGTAAAGCACGAAGTAAGTAAAATGGCAATCTAGATAAGTGCACGGCTAGCAGCGGCTAACAGTAACCATAGACAACTGAGCATTCACACACACACATTGTTAAAATAAATTCACTTTAAAAGATGTTTACTATCAAAACAGGTCTACGTCCTACTTATTTGTATTTAAACATTTCACATATTTAGCATTGCGTGATAATAACAGAAAGTTAATGTAAGTACTACTCATAAATGTGTATGAACTCGTCTTGATGTACAAATGGATTACAGGCTAAATTCATGAGGAAGACAACAGCCAACTGTTGTGACGATGAGGAGGCTGAACAAAAAGAAAGCCCTGAACTTTGTGAAGGAGTTGGATGCTTTTCCCAAGGTTCCTGAGAGTTATGTGGAGACAACAGCCAGTGGAGGAACTGGTGAGATGAGCTGAGATTTCATTTGTCAAAGTGATGGTTGGTTTAAAGAGACTATATAAATATGCGTGTGTATGTGTATCAGTGTTATTTTAAATGTATATATAATATATAGTTAGTATAATTAGTAGCGTAGTATATACAAGGAATATAGTTAGTAAAAATAGCTGAAATAAAATGTTTATTTCAGTTTATGTTTATTTTAAGTGAAGACTTTTTATTGTTGTAGTAGTTTTAGTTAACTATTATAACCCTGGTGTATGAGATGGATAGATAGATAGAATTTCCTTTCTGACTGTTCTCAAATATTCCTGCTGTGATACTGAATTGAAACATCATAAAGCAAATTACATTGTGTTTTTGTTTTTTTCTTTCTCAGTGTCTGTGTTGGCCTTTACGGCCATGGCACTCTTGGCCTTCTTTGAGTTCTTTGTGTATCGGGACACATGGATGAAGTACGAGTATGAAGTGGATAAGGATTTTACTAGGTGACTCACTAACATAACTGTAAATTGTTATTTTGTATCTGCATATAATACTGTAAGATGTGCATTGAAAACACTAACATTTAGTTTTTTCATCTTGCAGCAAACTACGAATTAATATTGATATCACAGTTGCCATGAGATGCCAATGTAAGTACATCTTACTATAGTAATGTGTTGTATGACTCAAAGCATAGGTTTATCAAAAATCTTTTGAATTTCTTTTTTTTTCTCCAGTTGTTGGTGCAGATGTGTTGGATCTCGCTGAGACGATGGTGGCATCTGACGGCCTGCAGTATGAACCCGTGAGTATCTGAATGTTACTTATTTCCTAGTATCTTTTATAGTTGTGCCATAACATGTTTGCAACTCTTTCGCAGGTTCTTTTTGACCTTTCTCCTCAGCAGAGAATCTGGCACAGGTAAATTACTTTTCATTTGTTTATAACGATCGAGCTTTCAACCTCCAAACTGGTTTGTGTCACCTGTGAGTCTGTGACCGTAGGACATAATTGTAATGTTGTGTGTCCTTTTTGTGTCCTTCAGAACACTTTTGCTCATTCAGGACCATCTGCGTGAGGAACATTCACTCCAGGATGTTCTGTTCAAGAATGTCATGAAAGGTGCCCCCACTGCTCTCCCACCCAGGTCAGAACATATGACACCTGAATGAGAACATATTACATTACATGTCGGCATGAAACAGAAGTTATGAGTCTTTTATTCCCTATTGTGACGTGTATTCGAGTAAAACAGCTTCCTGAACAAGAATAAATGTGGCGTGGGTCTTGATTTTGTCCATGAGGAATTGATTGGATGGTTGTGGTTTGCTATTGGTCAATCTCATGTGAGTGACAGGTTGCCCCGCCCTCGTGCAAATAAACACACCTTCAGAGAAGAGATGATGCTGCAAGAGGGAGGGGAAGCTATTTTGATTAAAGATTATGAAGACACAAATTATGTTCATGGATAAATAATTTATAATAAATACTACAATATTCCATAAAAATAAGAATTGTCCATTTTGATTTTATGGTGACTTTCAGAGTATGTCATTTTTTGTTGAACGTTTAGGGAAGATGACCCCACACAGCCTCTAAATGCCTGCCGGATTCATGGACATCTCTATGTCAATAAAGTAGCAGGAAATTTCCACATTACTGTTGGCAAGTATGTTTCGTTTTTTGCATCCAATTATATTTTGACTCACTAAAAGTTGTTTTTAAGTACTGCAAACTTAATTGTAGAGTTTAAATGTATGTCAGTTGAAGAGTCCATTTGATCGTTGATGTAGTCAGATGATGTACACCTTTGAATGAGACTGAATATCATCCGTTGTCTCTGTATTTCCTTATTTTATGTTAATTTCAGGGCCATCCCACACCCTCGAGGTCATGCTCATCTAGCGGCCCTGGTCAGCCATGAGAGTAAGCTGAAGAGCTTCTTCAGACCTTAACAAAGTTTGTTCATAGCCATGTTCTAGAAAAGTGGGTTTTGGTGCTACAGATATTATCTGAATGGCTCATTCTATGACAAACGTATCTAGTGCTTTTGCATTCAGACTAGAAAGCAACATCTGTTCCACTAAAAAAAGGATATGGTACATTAAGTTTTAAGTCCAAAAGGTCAGTTTGATAATAAGGACTGTTTTATTTTTTTAGCATACAACTTCTCCCATCGGATAGACCATCTGTCTTTTGGAGAGGAAATACCGGGCATATTAAATCCACTGGATGGCACAGAAAAAGTGTCCGCAGATCGTAAGTGATTGTAAGCTTTTATCAAAAATTTCAGGAAAAAAGTGTGTGTGTGTGTGTATATGTATATGTATGTTTTTTTTTTTTTTTTAAATATATATTTACATTTTTGTAATTCAATGAAGTGTTTATACAAATTGTATTATTGGCATATATACATATAGCAAAAAAAACTGTGTGTTTTTTAGAAGTTAGAATTTATTCTAAATATAATTTTTTTATCCTTTAATTTTATAGTTCATTTTATAGTTTTATTTCAATCAGGCATAACATTATGACAGGTGAAGTGAATAACACTGATTATCTCTTCATCACGGCACCTGTTAGTGGGTTCAAAGTTGATGTGTTAGAAGCAGGAAAAATGATTTGAGTGAGTTTGACAAGGACCAAATTGTGATGGCTAGACAACTGGGTCAGAGCATCTCCAAAACTGCAGCTCTTGTGGAGTGTTCCCGGTCTGCAGTGGTCAGTATCTATCAAAAGTGCTCCAAGGAAGGAACAGTGGTGAACCGGCGACAGGGTCATGGGCGGCCAAGGCTCATTGATGCATGTGGGGAGCGAAGGCTGGCCCGTGTGGTCCGATCAAACAGACGAGCTACTGTAGCTCAAATTCCTCAAGAAGTTAATGCTGGTTCTGATAGAAAGCTGTCAGAATACACAGTGCATCGCTGTTTGTTGCATGCTGGGCTGCATAGCCGCAGACCAGTCAGGGTGCCCATGCTGACCCCTGTCCACTGCCGAAAGCACCAAAGCTTGTGCTTTGAGCATCAGAACTGGACCACGGAGTAATAGAAGAAGGTGGCCTGGTGTGATGAATCACGTTTTCTTTTACATCATGTGGATGGCCGGGTGTGTGTGCACTTACCTGGGGAACACATGGCACCAGGATGCACTATGGGAAGAAGTCATGTCGGCAGAGGTAGTGTGAGGTCCTGCCATCCATGTGGATGTTACTTTGACACGTACCTCCTACCTAAGCATTGTTGCAGACCATGTACACCCTTTCATGGAAACGGTATTCCCTGGTGGCTGTGGCCTCTTTCAGCAGGATAATGCGCCCTGCCACAAAGTAAAAATGGTTCAGGAATGGTTTGAGGAGCACAACAACGAGTTTGAGGTGTTGACTTGGCCTCCAAATTCCCCAGATCTCAATCCAATCGAGCATCTGTGGGATGTGCTGAACAAACAAGTCCAATCCATGGAGGCCCCACCTCACAACTTACAGGACTTAAAGGATCTGCTGCTAACATCTTGGTGCCAGATACCACAGCACACCTTCAGGGGTCTAGTGGAGTCCATGCCTCGACGGGTCAGGGCTGTTTTGGCAGCAAAAGGGGACCAACAAAATATTAGTCATAATGTTATGCCTGATCGATGTGTATATATAACTTATTTTATTAGCATAAATATAAACATTTATCTATATGAGTGACTTTATAAATTATAAATAACATTTATCATTTATTTTTATATGAATTTATAATTTTAAACAAATATAGTAATTACACAGAAGTCTTGAGAACATTTTTGCATTTTTCTAATTCAAATTTTTTTCCCCTTAAAAATAATTATCAGATAACCCTATGTTTTTTTTTCTTTTTTTTTTTTTTTTGTTGCTAGATAATCAGATGTTCCAGTACTTCATTACCATTGTTCCCACAAAACTGCAGACATACAAGTTGTCAGCGGACACACACCAGTACTCAGTCACTGAACGGGTACAGACAGCTTTAAAACTCCAAAATATATATTCATAACCATCTGTTGTTTTAATTAAAGTCTCATATCAAACTGACATGCTACATACTGCTACATTTTACGAAGTTGAATTTTAAAAAGTTATTTTTGTAAAGTACATAGTGTATGCATGATTGCCCAAGGATGAACACTGCCGCATTTGGACTCTCTTTCCTTTAGGAGCGTGTGATAAACCACGCAGCAGGGAGTCATGGGGTTTCTGGGATCTTTATGAAGTATGACATCAGCTCTCTGATGGTAAAGGTGACTGAGCAGCACATGCCCCTGTGGCAGTTCCTCGTGCGGCTCTGTGGCATCATAGGAGGCATTTTCTCAACAACAGGTAAATGGAGAGGAAATCTGCTAATCAAAAATATCTCATTTGAAATGATTCAGTGATTGTGATTTTGTTTCTGCAGGCATGTTACACAGTCTGGTCGGCTTCTGCGTAGACGTGGTCTGCTGTCGTTTTAAACTGGGGGTTTACAAACCGAAGAATGTAAGTAGTAGTTAGGGTTTTTTTATGCATCATTTTTAAATTGTTTTGGAACCGAGCATTGACACTCTTGTTGTCTTTTGTCTTCAGATGAGTGTTTTTGATGGCCACATGAACAGCCTGACGCCACTTCTTTCTGAGAATGGCGAACACTAGCTGGGCTCTCCTCCTTACCACATTTAAAGATCAATTCAGTCACTACTCAATCTGGAACACAATTGCAACTTCCAGGATTCAGTTAATACATCATATTGAGTTTGACTGTCATTTGTGTTACTGTAAAGAGCCATCTGCACTGACATAACAATAACTATTACACAGGTATACATTTATAAATCAGTAGTTTGCACCTCCCCATAAAATTTTGATTGGTGCAAAAATTGATACGTTTAAATTAAAAAAAATTTTTTTCTTTTTTAAATGTTTCTAAATGCAGGCATTTAAATTATTTGTTTGTCTTTGATTACATGAAATAGTCCCTTTTAAAAAGTGCAGGTCCAAATCTGAATATCAGACAATTTAGTCTTAGGCAAAGTGGCTTTTAATACAACCCTAAAATATGAAGTAGCATCAGGAACATTTCCGACACGACCCATTCACGACAGTATTAGCATCTGGTTGGGATGTTTGTAATGATTGTCCCCAGCTAGAGCCCAGATCTCCACCTCAGGAAGGACTGATTATTTTCTGTTCATGTGTATTTCAAGAGATTGTGTTTGATATTGATACTGATACATGAAAGTAATACAATCGTGATTGTATTTGGTTATATGACTAAGTTATATATAGGGTATTGTAGTGTGAAATAATTAAAGCATACTGAACATTCTTTCTGATGTAAATAATTTCCCACATTACTTTTGCATGATTATAGATTCTTGTGCCAAAGCCTTTTCTAGTTCCTTTAGGGTCCCTGCTGTAATGGTTAAATCGGAAAAGGATTTGTAGCCCCTTTTTAAAAGTCTGGAGACAAATTACAGTCACGTATAGCATCCTGTTGGTGTATTTTGCTTTGTTTATGAATTTTAACGACATTCCCCAGGATTGAGATGTTTTCTTGCGTGATTATTCAGCGTGTCTCCTGAGAGTCCAAATAAAAACACCTTCTTATGCACCTGCACACCTGTGATATCAGAGTGTCGCCACCGTGTCTGTTCTTGTCTTCTGAGCAGCAAAATAAAATCTTCACACACACACACACACACATATATATATATATATATATATATATATATATATATATATATATATATATATATATATATATATATATATATATAATATACAGGTTCTGGTCATATAATTAGAATATCATCAAAAAGTTGATTTATTTCACTAATTCCATTCAAAAAGTGATTCTTGTATATTATATTCATTCATTACACACAGACTGATATATTTCAAATGTTTATTTCTTTTCATTTTGATGATTATAACTGTCAACTAAGGAAAATCCCAAATTCAGTATCTCAGAAAATTAGAATATTACTTAAGACCAATACAAAGAAAGGATTTTTAGAACTCTTGGCCAACTGAAAAGTCTGAACATGAAAAGTATGAGCATGTACAGCACTCAATACTTAGTTGGGGCTCCTTTTGCCTGAATTACTGCAGCAATGCGGCGTGGCATGGAGTCGATCAGTCTGTGGCACTGCTCAGGTGTTATGAGAGCCCAGGTTGCTCTGATAGTGGCCTTCAGCTCTTCTGCATTGTTGGGTCTGGCATATCGCATCTTCCTCTTCACAATACCCCCTAGATTTTCTGTGGGGTTAAGGTCAGGCGAGTTTGCTGGCCAATTAAGAACAGGGATACCATGGTCCTTAAACCAGGTACTGGTTGCTTTGGCACTGTGTGCTGGTGCCAAGTCCTGTTGGAAAATGAAATCTGCATCTCCATAAAGTTGGTCAGCAGCAGGAAGCATGAAGTGCTCTAAAACTTCCTGGTATACGGCTGCGTTGACCTTGGACCTCAGAAAACACAGTGGACCAACACCAGCAGATGACATGGCATCCCAAACCATCACTGACTGTGGAAACTTTACACTGGACCTCAAGCAACGTGGATTGTGTGCCTCTCCTCTCTTCCTCCAGACTCTCGGACCCTGATTTCCAAAGGAAATGCAAAATTGACTTTCATCAGAGAACATAACTTTGGAGCACTCAGCAGCAGTCCAGTCCTTTTTGTCTTTAGCCCAGGCGAGACGCTTTTGACGCCGTCTGTTGTTCAAGAGTGGCTTGACACAAGGAATGCGACAGCTGAAACCCATGAAACCCAAGGTTCTTGAAGCACTGACTCCAGCTGCAGTCCACTCTTTGTGAATCTCCCCCACATTTTTGATTGGGTTTTGTTTCTCAATCCTCTCCAGGGTGCGGTTATCCCTATTGCTAATACACTTTTTTTCTACCACATCTTTTCCTTCCCTTCGCCTCTCTTTTAATGCGCTTGGACACAGAGCTCTGTGAACAGCCTGCCTCTTTTGCAATGACCTCTTGTGTCTTGCCCTCCTTGTGCAAGGTGTCAATGGTCGTCTTTTGGACAACTGTCCAGTCAGCAGTCTTCCCCATGATTGTGTAGCCTACAGAACTAGACTGAGAGACCATTTAAAGGCCTTTGCAGGTGTTTTGAGTTCATCAGTTGATCAGAGTGTGGCACCAGGTGTCTTCAATATTCAACCTTTTCACAATATTCTAATTTTCTGAGATACTGAATGTGGGATTTTCCTTAGTTGTCAGTTATAATCATCAAAATGAAAATAAATAAACATCTGAAATATATCAGTCTGTGTGTAATGAATGAATATAATATACAAGAATCACTTTTTGAATGGAATTAGTGAAATAAATCAACTTTTTGATGATATTCTAATTATATGACCAGCACCTGTATATATAAAGTTATATATGTATATATAAAACTTCATTGTTTGTCCTCAGACACTAGTGTAAACGCTTACATTAGGCGCCTCTTGAAGGACCAGTCACTTAAAGCCTGAGGTTAGTTGTTGTTTTTAATTAAAATTAATAAATATACAATTTATTCTTGCATGTAATTTAACATTCTCATTTGCTGTTTGTTGATGCTTTCTTACCCAAAGGACCCAAGAAAGTGCAAGTGTGCAAATGACAATTACCAGAGCAGCTGGTTTAGAAATGACCTTGTTACCAGCAGATCACAGACAAATCATAACTAGATTTTCTGAAGGCAGAGCATGCAATAAAAAAAAAAAAAAAGATAATTTTTTAAAAGTTATTTCAAACCCAATGACTTAATTTGTTCTGGGCAACACAAAGGAGAAATTTTGAAGAATGTTCAACCGTTTTCTACATAACAGTTGTTCATCGTAATTCATTACAAAGCTGTCAAGCTCCCAAAAAAGGATCATAAAAGTGGTTATGACGACTCTTTTTAACTACTTTTACGGTGCGTTTTGAAGGTTGAAAGCTCCAGTCCCCATGGAAACGAGCAACCGAGACATTCTTCACATCAAGTTACATTTACATTTATGCATTTGGCAGACGCTTTTATCCAAAGCGACTTACATTGTATTCAAGGTACACATTTTTTTGTCAGTTCTTGCTTTCCCTGGGAATCGAACCCATGACCTTGGCGTTGCTAGCGCCACGCTCTTATTGTTTGAGCTACAGGAAAGCTTGTAACATTAAGTTGCACATAAGAAAGCAAGCCAGACATATCGGTGAGTACATGATTAAAGGGATAGTTCACAAATAAATTACATTTCTATCATTAATTCCTCACCCTCATGTCGTTCCAAACCCACAAGACCTTCGTTCATCTTTGGAACACAAATTAGGTTATTTTTGAGTAAATCCAAGAGCTCTCTGACCCTCCATACACAGAAATTTAATGAACACTTTCAAGGCCTAGAAAGACAGTAAAGACATTGTTAAAATCGTCCATGTGTCTCCAGTGGTTCAACCTTAATTTTATGAAGCGACAAGAATAATTTTTGTGCGCAAAAAAATAAATAACGACTTAATTTCTTCTGGTCTGTGTCAGTTTGCTACACAGTTGAGTTTGGCCAGCTACTGCCTCAGCTTCAGAGGCATGCTGGTGGTGCTCATGTCAGCTTCGGCCAATGGTAAGCCGGCATTCTGTCTTAACTGAGTAACGCGTAGGAGATTGACACACAGACATGAAGAAATTGTTAGTGTTTTTTTTTTTTTTTTTTTTTTTTGCCCACAAAAAGTATTCTCGATGCAACCACTGTAGTCACATGATTGTCTTTCCTATCTTACTGGGCCTTAAAAGTGGTCGTTGTGTTGCTGTCTATGGAGGGGTCAGAGAGCTCTCGGATTCCATCAAAAATATAATTTGTGTTCCGAAGATGAACAAAGGTCTTATGGGTTTGGAACGACATAAGGGTGAGTAATTAATGACAGATTTTATGGTGAACTAACTATGAAGTATCTCTTAAATCTGTAACAAACCTTTAGTGTGACTTATTTAGGCTTAAATTATGTGAAAAAAATCTCTCGAACAAGCTCAAGAGCATCATCATCCACGCTAGGTTTCTCCAAAGTTCCTGGAGCATCAGGAGAAGGTTTCAAATGGCAGTCTAGTTTTGTACTGGTACTTTCTTCCATGCAGTGTCCATATGGCACAGTCTCTTGCTCGGCAATGTCTGAAACACAGGTCCTGTCCTGTACATCTGAGTCAGACGTGTCTTCATCTGTCTCCGGAATGATCTTTACCTCCTCCCGGGATTGCATTGCATCTCTAGCACATGACTACGATTGATAAGAAATAATAATAATAGGTCTGTGTCATGTGGCATAAATAATTAATTTGTGAGAATCAAAATACATTTACCTTAACATCCTTCAAAATGCTGAGCGCTGTTTCCACGAGCTCCCTCTCGTTCATCCAATACGTGACGACCCTGAGAAAGACACCGTTGGGCGAAAACTATTTTTCATGAAACGTCCGTTCACATTATTTTGAAGTGCTAGTTTTTAAATGAGTTTCTACCTTCGTCGGTTCTTTGCTCTCCGTTTTGTGGTTTCGTGCGATTTCTTTTTTTCTGCTTCTGTATTCTTACTGCATTTTACGTCAGATTTCACCATCCAGAATGGAAGGTTTCGGGGCTTTTCCGACATTATGTAGTGTAGTTTTGTACCGAACCAGCCCGAAAGAACATTGTTTTTAATCTCTTCATTGACTGTTTTTAAGATAATGTATGTTGTATTCGCCACCTTGTGGACTGGAGAATATAGCCTTCTGTTATTTCGCAAGAAAACGTCGTGTATTTAAAGGCACAATATGTAAGATTTTTGGATTAAAATACCCAACAACCACTAGAACAATGTTATATATTTTGTTGACTTGTGTGCTTACATTATCCCAAATGTTTCCAAGAATGTTTAAATCCAGAGAAATAAGCAATTTTAACCAGGACACGGACCATGTCCGCGTGTCGCCTATCAATGACATCATACCCGTGAAACAATAACTTAAAATCTTAGGGGTCTCCAAGTGTCTGACAAAAATAAGTTTGGGAATCCTTGCATTACATGAACAAACAATAATAAACAGCAATGACATGACACATCCAGGTTTGAAATATTTTTGTCCAGACTTTTGTCCAGGTGAAGGTCACTGGATATGATTAAGACAGTGTTACGCAGCTATATATCAGCAGTGTTTAGAAACTTGCATATTTATTAAAATATATTTTAAAAAAATGTAAGAGTAAAAAGAATTAGGGTGAAAAATAAATTATTAATAATTTACTGTCATTGTTTGAATATGTAATCCTATAATCCATAAAAAAGTAACTGTAATCTGATTATAAGCATTTTACATATGAGCATTTAACATAATATAATCTAATTACAAGTACTACATCTTTGGAATCTAATAGTGTAATAATCCATATTAGGCCTACATGTAATCAGTTACACTGATCAGTTCACCACACACACACACACACACACACACACACACACACACACACACACACACACACACACACACACACACACACACACACACACACAGTGGGTACGGAAAGTATTCAGACCCCCTTAAATGTTTCACTTTTTGTTATTTTGCAGCCATTTGCTAAAATCATTTAAGTAAATTTTTTTTTCTCAATGTACACACAGAAAAACACAGAATTGTTGAATTGTTTTTTGCAGATTTATTAAAAAAGAAAAACTGAAATATCACATGGTCCTAAGTATTCAGACCCTTTGCTTAGTATTTAGTAGAAGCACCGAAGATTTGGGGATCCTCTGTCATCCCTCCTTGCAGATCCTCTCCAGTTCTGTCAGGTTGGATGGTAAACGTTGGTGGACAGACATTTTCAGGTCTCTCCAGAGATGCTCAACTGGGTTTAAGTCAGGTCTCTGGCTGGGCCATTCAAGAACAGTCACGGAGTTGTTGTGAAGCCACTCCTTCGTTATTTTAGCTGTGTGCTTAGGGTCATTGTCTTGTTGGAAGGTGAACCTTCGGCCCAGTCTGAGGTCTTGAGCACCCTGGAGAAGGTTTTCGTCCAGGATATCCCTGTACTTGGCCGCATTCATCTTTCCCTCAATTGCAACCAGTCGTCCTGTCCCTGCAGCTGAAAAACACCCCCACAGCATGATGCTGCCACCACCATGCTTCACTGTTGGGACTGTATTGGACAGGTGATGAGCAGTGCCTGGTTTTCTCCACACATACCGCTTAGAATTAAGGCCAAAAAGTTCTATCTTGGTCTCATCAGACCAGAGAATCTTATTTCTCACCATCTTGGAGTCCTTCAGGTGTTTTTTTAGCAAACTCCATGCGGGCTTTCATGTGTCTTGCACTGAGGAGAGGCTTCCGTCAGGCCACTCTACCATAAAGCCCAGACTGGTGGAGGGCTGCAGTGATGGTTGACTTTCTACAACTTTCTCCCATCTCCCAACTGCATCTCTGGAGCTCAGCCACAGTTCTTCTTTACCTCTCTCACCAAGGCTCTTCTCCCCCGATAGCTCAGTTTGGCCAGACGGCCAGCTCGAGGAAGGGTTCTGGTCATCCCAAACGTCTTCCATTTAAGGATTATGGAGGCCACTGTGCTCTTAGGAACCTTAAGTGCAGCAGAATTTTTTTTTTTGGAACCTTGGCCAGATCTGTGCCTTACCACAATTCTATCTCTGAGCTCTTCAGGCAGTTCCTTTGACCTCACGATTCTCATTTGCTCTGACATGCACTGTGAACTGTAAGATCTTATATAGACAGGTGTGTGGCTTTCCTAATCAAGTCCAATAAGTATAATCAAACACAGCTGGACTCAAATGAAGGTGTAGAACCATCTCAAGGATGATCAGAAGAAATGGACAGCACCTGAGTTAAATATATGAGTGTCACAGCAAAGGGTCTGAATACTTAGGACCATGTGATATTTCAGTTTTTCTTTTTTAAAAATGTCAACAATTCTGTGTTTTTCTGTCAATATGGGGTGCTGTGTGTACATTAATGAGAAAAAAAAATGAACTTAAATGATTTTTGCAAATGGCTGCAATATAACAAAGAGTGAAAAATTAAAAAGTCTGAATACTTTCCGTACCCATATATATATAAAAAAGTTGGGGCATCAAATTGTGAATAAAAACAGAATGCAATGATGTGGAAGTTTCAAATTTCAATATTTTATTCAGAATACAACATAGATGACATATCAAATGTTTAAACTGAGAAAATGTATCATTTTAAGGGAAAATAAGTTGATTTTAAATTTCATGGCATCAACACATCTCAAAAAAGTTGGGACAAGGCCATGTTTCCCACTGTGTGGCATCCCCTCTTCTTTTTATAACAGTCTGCAAACGTCTGGGGACTGAGGAGACAAGTTGCTCAAGTTTAGGAATAGGAATGTTGTCCCATTCTTGTCTAATACAGGCTTCTAGTTGCTCAACTGTCTTAGGTCTTCTTTATCACATCTTCCTCTTTATGATGCGCCAAATGTTTTCTATGGGTGAAAGATCTGGACTGCAGGCTGGCCATTTCAGTACCCGGATCCTTCTTCTACGCAGCCATGATGTTGTAATTGATGCAGTGTGTGGTCTGGCATTGTCATGTTGGAAAATGCAAGGTCTTCCCTGAAAGAGACGACGTCTGGATGGGAGCATATATTGTTCTAGAACTTGGATATACCTTTCAGCATTGATGGTGCCTTTCCAGATGTGTAAGCTGCCCATGCCACACACACTCATGCAACCCCATCCCATCAGAGATGCAGGCTTCTGAACTGAGCGCTGAGAACAACTTGGGTTGTCCTTGTCCTCTTTAGTCCGGATGACATGGCGTCCCAGTTTTCCAAAAAGAACTTCAAATTTTGATTGGTCTGACCACAGAACAGTTTTCCACTTTGCCACAGTCCATTTTAAATGAGCCTTGGCCCAGAGAAAACGCCTGTGCTTCTGAATCATGTTTAGATTTGACCTATAGAGTTTTAGGTGAATGGCACGGTGGATTGTGTTCACCGACAATGTTTTCTGGAAGTATTCAATGTTTTCTGGAAGTATTCCTGAGCCCATGTTGTGATTTCCATTACAGTAGCATTCCTGTATGTGATGCAGTGCCGTCTAAGGGCCTGAAGATCACGGGCATCCAGTATGGTTTTCCGGCCTTGACCCTTACGCACAGAGATTGTTCCAGATTCTCTGAATCTTTGGATGATATTATGCACTGTAGATGATGATAACTTCAAACTCTTTGCAGTTTTTCTCTGAGAAACTCCTTTCTGATGTTGCTCCAGTATTTTTGGCCGCAGTATTGGGGGAATTGGTGATCCTCTGCCCATCTTGACTTCTGAGAGACACTGCCGCTCTGAGAGGCTCTTTTTATACCCAATCATGTTGCCAGTTGACCTAATATGTTGCAGATTGGTCCTCCAGCTGTTCCTTATATGTACATTTAACATTTCCAGCCTCTTATTGCTACCTGTCCCAACTTTTTTGGAATGTGTAGCTCTCATGAAATCCAAAATGAGCCAATATTTGGCATGACATTTCAAAATGTCTCACTTTCAACATTTGATATGTTATCTATATTCTATTGTGAATAAAATATAAGTTTATGAGATTTGTAAATTATTGCATTCCTTTTTTATTCACAATGTGTACAGTGTCCCAACTTTTTTGGAATCGGGTTTGTATTTAAGAAGAAAAAATTATATTTATATATAAATTATATAAATATATATACACAGTATAGATACTGTCACATCACATCACGAGCGTCAAAATGGCATCTATCGTTTAAACTTCGTGATAAAATGGACAGAATACTTAATATGTTTGTGTGGGAACTCGGATTGAAGTGTGTCCCGCGCTTAAAACAAGCCGACTGTAAGATTGCATTAGGTACACACATGCAAGTCCTGTACCGAAACGGTTCAGTACGAATACGTGTACCGTTACCCCTACCCCTACTTTCAGTACAATGAGCGCTCACACAATCAGACATGAGTATAAATCAGAACTATAAAAGAACTTTAGACCTTGTCAGAGTTTATTTAACAGTATATCAGAATATCATACAGGTAAACAAGATTTTAGCAAAATTTATTATATCCGTACTGTTGCATTTCATAAAAATATTTGATCACTTAGTCTTTGAAACTATCAATAATACATTAAACCATATTTATAGGAGTACAGCTGTACAAGGTAAATACACATCTAACACTAGACAGTAATATTGATCTGAATGGGCCCTGGTACGTGCCATCTTTCACAGATTCAATATTTTCCTCAGTAATATAAAATGTTTTTTTTTCTTATTTTCACAGCAGGCAGGATACAGCTTCAAACAGTAAAAGCTATGAGCTGTGCAATAAATGCATCCACTTTTTCCTTCACCGTTTCTCACTGTCTGTCTCTCCATGTAAACAGCAGTTTATTCTAGCACACTGCACCCAATGGTGGAATCAATGGAGACTACAAATATTATGTGCTAGCTACAAAACCATCAGGGAGATATGAACAGGGAGCATTTTATTGTGGCACACATTACTAATATACACTATCTTGTTTCCACTACAAAAAAACAAAACAAAACAAAATAAATAATAATAATAATTAAAAAAAAACATTATGAATCATTATTTTCCTCTTTTCCATCAAAAAACACAAACATCCTTAAAACAAGATGAATCTACTCGATATTGTATATCTTGAAATAAGTTTTTCAAGCATAAATGTAACCAAATTTAGTGAGGTTTGTGCTTAAAACAATAAAATACCTTAATTCAAGATACACTTTAAAAATGTTTTTTTTTTTTTAAAGTGACAAATTTATTTTCAATCGGATTGAGTAATCTTTAAATGGTGTATATATGAATTAAGAATACATTACATGTATTTAAAATAATTATAATTGATTACATCTGTAAAAATAAACTTACATTTTAATATTTAATTAATAAAAAGTAATTAAAAATAATTTTGGTAAATGACAAAGCAACTACATTTATTTTGGCAAAGTTATATTAAATAATATCCTGGTTCTTCCCAGCTTTGTAATGGGACTGAAGACTGATGAGTTTTTGAAGCTCCAAAAAGTGCATCCATCCATCATAAAAGTGGGTTAATAAATGCCTTCTGAAGCAAAGCCATGGGTTTTTGTAAGAAAAACTTTCCGGGTCAGAGGTCACCCTTCCATCGGAACTCGACTCTCTTGTGAGTCCGTTGCCGGAAGCCAGTGATTATAGTATATAAAGTTTTAAAATATGGATGTTTTTACAAAAACCCATCGCTTCACTTGAGAAGGCTTTTAAATCAACCCACTGGAGTTATAGATTACTTTTATGATGGATGGAGCTTCCGCTATTAAATGCCATTACATAACTGGGAAGAGCCAGGATATTATTTGATATAACTCCGATTGTGTTCGGCTGAAAGAACAAAGTCATATACATCTAGGATGGCTTGAGGGCGAGTAAATCATGGGGTAATTTTAATTTTAACTTGTTTTAAGGATGTTTAGAAAATGTTACAGGAAAACGAGAGACAAAATACTGATTAAGACTGTTTTTTTTTTTTGAGAAATAGGAATGTGATAAGCTTAAATTGATATGCAACGTTTTTAATGCATCTCTGGACGCAGTTTCAGGATATTCTGTAGTTCAAGAAACCACTTGAAAATCTGGAATTACATTCCACATACCTCAGAAACAATTGAATTGGCACAGTTATCAGCCTGTGATCAGAATGACAGGTGCGGAGCAGCATAAGACAATTTCACAATTAAATGAATACAAAAAGAGGTGAAACACTGCATGGCATCGAACCCTCCCCTCCACAATGTCTGTGCGATTCAAATACTGTAAATGTTTCTGTTGACCACTATCACCTTATGAAGCGCATTAACACAGTCTCCTTCATCTAATGAAAAGGTCAGAATGATTGAGGTTTGGATAAAGCAGTGTTTGCCGCAACAAACACAAAATCTAGATATATTATCTCCTTATTTTCTCATAACGCTGCCCACATGTGCCAGATCAGAATTTTTGATCTTTATACATTTTCACTAACAAAACATTTTCACAACATCAGAAAAAAATTGGCAAAGTTTGTCACCGTTAAACCAATGGTGAAAACAAAAGCTCAGCTTTTAAGATGTTTCAATTTTTTATGTAAAATGCATATTTCATACTGCTCTTTGTCCTGCCAGTAAGGCACTCTGCCCCATACAACTGGGTCCCACCCATTCATGCTAGAGAGACCCTGATCATGCCCATATCACTTATCCTCGTCTCAGCTCCCAGCTGAACCTTTCCCGTGTCTTAACCAGGTGCGAGTGTCAAGCGATAAACCAAAGTGACTGGAATATAAAGTTCTTGATACTGATTAGCCCATAATTATTTTCATGGTATGCTTGATAACCGATAAATGTCTGATATTAAAATTAGATACCATTTTGTTTAAATAAATAAAAAAATTAAATAAAAAATCAATATTTTAAAAAATTTGTTAAACATTAAAATATACAGTATGAAAAATTAACATTCATTGTAAGATTTGCTAAAGATCACATTTAACAGCGTTATTAAATTATTTGTATTTTTTAAGATTCATTTTTAGTGAGTATTAGAGAATGGCAAGAGAAATATAAATGTAAAAACGAGAAATGAGCAAGCAAAATTAAATACCAAATATCAAAATCGGCTAGGTATCGGTATGACAGAAGAAAATGAAGTAAATAATTACATCTTATTGGTCTAAAATCCACATTTATGTGTATGTAGCCCCACCCATAAATACATCTTATTGGTCTAAAATCCACATTTGTGTATGTAGCCCCACCCATAATGACATCTTATTGGTCTAAAATCCACATTTGTGTATGTAGCCCCACCCATAATTACATCTTATTGGTCTAAAATCCACATTTGTGTATGTAGCCCCACCCATAATGACATCTTATTGGTCTAAAATCCACATTTGTGTATGTAGCCCCACCCATAATTACATCTTATTGGTCTAAAATCCACATTTGTGTATGTAGCCCCACCCATAAATACATCTTATTGGTCTAAAATCCACATTTGTGTATGTAGCCCCACCCATAATTACATCTTATTGGTCTAAAATCCACATTTATGTGTATGTAGCCCCGCTCATAATTACATCTCATTGGTCTAAAATCCACATTTATGTGTATGTAGCCCCGCCCATAATTACATCTTATTGGTCCAAAATCCACATTTACATGTATACAGCCCCACCCATAATTACATATCATTGCTTTAAAAGTCCACATTTATGGGTATGTAGCCCCATCCATAGTTACATGTTAATTGTCCAAAATCCATGCATTTCCGTATTTGGAGTGAACAGGCAAATTATGTCTTGTCGCACTTGGTTAAGACACGGTGAAAGACTACATGTCTCCTGGTCTCAGACCAAACTGCCCTGAAAAACTCCCTCCTTTTTTAATTAGCTCCGCTAATTAGCTCTCATGAAATACGGAGCCATCAGAGACATGGGAATGAGGCTTGTGAGGTGTAAGATGGCATCCCAAATCCACAGTGGTGGCACACAGCACAGGGCCAATGAGGCCGGAATGACGCACTCAGGCTTCGGAAACATCTGCGGTCCTTCTTCGGTTCAGTTCGCAATGTAACCGAACATTTGGCTGGGTGGGTTCATCGACAGACTAAACCATACTAATGTAACACATTGTCTTGGGTTCTAAAGGGATACATCCATGCGGCAGATTTGGCGATTGATATGCATTTACCTCCCATAACTCCCAGCCCGAATGGGTCGGCGTGATACTTTACCTTGTATCTCCATCATGGCGGCCTCCTTTAATATTTACTGTCAGTGTTTTACAATGTCTATGGTGACGTAACGAAACTCAATACTAAAACGTTGAAGTTCTCAACTCAGAAGTTTGTGTGTTTCTTCGGGAATCTCTTTTCATGCTACACATATATTTGCGATATTTGACCCCTAGTATCGCTAGGGGTTAGTTCTGAACATCTTGAAATGATACAAAAAATAAACAACCTCTACATGATGATAAAATAAAGAGAGCTCGGGTCCACAGGACGGAAGAACGAGGCGTTGAAAGTTCGGCTCGTTCCCCTGCGAGAAGTTTTCACTCTGGATCCAGAATTAAACAGCAAGAGGGCAAGCCACACGTCTTTGGCTGCCGTTCATCTGGATCGTTCAGAAAAACGAAAAACAAACTTGGATCAGCGACTATATGAAAAGCAAGTTGGATGCGACAGTCCATTTGAGGTTGATGTGTCTCCATCTGTTCTTAATATTTTCGACTTTTATGATCCATCTTCTCTGTTTTTTAGGCTGTTCAAATCACAGCTCTTACAGGTGGACCGGCCACCCTTTGTTCCACAGGCGAAGCCCCACAAAACTGACCATGAGGGGTGCCGTGATTGGTCCAGACTGTCTCAGAATGCCACAGAAAGTCCAGGGTTTGAGGCTGGATGAGATGACGGGTGACGGCGAAGGGCGAGTGTCACGCTAGCGGGGTGAGACTACTTCCGACAAGGCAGGGACGGCTGGAGAGACAGCACTCCAGGAGGCGGCACTGTCTACCAGGAAACACAAAGAACCTGTAAATCACCCGATACACCTGACTGCACATCAAGGTTATTGCCAATGGACACAGCAGAAGTGTTGGGGAGCAATGAACTTAAATTTTTTAGTAGCTTTTCTACTAACAAGCTAATTTAGTATAACAGGAAACAACAAAATGATACTATCCCTCATCCGTAATGTTGCCAAGTTTGATTCATTTTAGGGAATTGGTTTATTTGGATGATTTATGCAAGTTATCTTTTATATCTTTTGCATAGTCAAATATTTTATGAAATACTGCATTTATCACTGCATCAACTTATTACATATTAAAATATGTATATTTCGATATATGTAATTTCTATTATAAAAATTTATATAAATAATAAACATACATGCATATTATGAAGGGCCAAACATTAAATAATTCTATGAAATCCGAATTTATATTTATAGATCCTGAATGAAATTATTAAAATATAAATGCAAATCTAAATATGTAGCTAATTCTAAATATATCTATGTAAATTTGAATATATATTATATACATATATATACACATATATATACACACATATATATATATATATATATATATATATATATATATATATATATATATATATATATATATATATATATATATATATATATATATATACACACATACATATACATACATATATACACATACATATATATATATATATATATATATATATATATATATATATATATATATATATATATATATATATATATATATATATATATATATATATAAATAGTGCTGTCAAATCGATTAATCACATTCAATATAAAAGTTTGTTTACATAATGTGTATGTGTGTACTGTGTATAATTATGTATATTTGAATACACACGCATACATGTATATATTTAAGAAATATTTATAAATATAAATATAAAAACATTTTCTTAAATATGCATGCATGTGTGTATTTATATATACATAATAATTAACCTAAACTTTGCTTAACTTAATAAATACTTCTCTGGTTGTAAATAATCTTATAGTTATACATTTCAAACGTTGTCCCTTAAATAGCTTCAATGTTTTTAGCTACTTTTTGTTAATGGGAATGGGAAGCGTGATTGTAGTTAACTACTTTAATGCTTCCCCAACACTCATACGCACACATGCACACAGTGACACAAGGCTACACACAAACACACTTTGCGACCAATCTAGTTAAAAAAGATTGGTCGCAAAAACTAAAACTAAAACTAAAACTAAAAAAAACTTTAAAAAAAAACTAAGACATGCAACGTATGCTAGCGTGCCAATGCAAACCGAAACAGAACAGAAGCAGAGAGAAAATCAACAGTTATAGAAGAAACGCAATCAGAAAGACGTGCAGGATGCCACGAACCGTGTCTTTAGAGTGTCCCATTATGAAGAAATAGGGTGAGGCTAGAGTGTCGCTTTTCATGCACATGGAAAGGTTGGTAGATACCATTCCTACAGGACAGGAAGTAAAAGACTAAACTATTGCAGTTAGAAAAACAGAGCAGCTGATAGAAGAGAGGAGTTAAGACAACACTGGTTACAGGCTACCAGACGTTTCATCACTAAATGAAAGTTCACTGAAAGGTTTAATTGATATAGTGAGTCATCAAAGGCTTTTAAGCTTTTAACAGAGAGTTTACAGCTAAAGCAAACAGTCAAGATCACAGTGTGCCGCTTGAGCGATTGTTCCCCCGGTGCACTCCAATTGATGAGCTCTATTATTTTGGCCAAAATCAGCAGGTTTTTAGTTTTAAAACATGATTAACAATTTTACATTCATCTGAAAAGTTGCTAATGGCTATAAAAACTTTTCTTTTAAATTGCAAAACCCACCATATTCCGGCACCTGTCCCGTGCCCCTCTTCAACAGCAGACGCACTCGACGACCACCGGCCTTGATGAGCTCGATGGCGCGTGCGTGACTCATGTCTCTCGTACTCTCGCCGTTGATTTCAATAATCTGATCTCCAACCTGTGGATACGAGGAAAATCAGGACGGGATATTTTAAGTCAGGATCACCCTAAAGGTGGTTAGTGATAACTAACCAATCAGAATCAAGTATTCTAGAGAGTCGTGTAATAAGTGCATATACACTACCATTCAAAGGTTTGGGGTCAGTACCATTTTTTATGTCTCTTCAGCTCACCAAAGCCGCATTTATTTGACCAAAAATACAGTAAAACAGTAATATTGTGACATAATATTACAATTAAAAAGAACTGTTTGAATATATTTTAAAATGTAATTTATTCCTGTGATTCAAAGCTGAATTCTCAGCATCATTACTCCAGTCTTCAGTGTCACATGATCCTACAGAAATCATTCTAATATGATGATTTGCTGCTCAAGAAACATTTCTTATTATCAATGCTGAAACAGATATGCTGCTTAGCATGCTTTATATTTTTGTGGAAACATTTTTTCTTTGATGAAATCTGATGAACAAATTTGACTGAACAAAATTGAACTGAAATATAAATCTTTTGTAAATGTATAAATGTCTTTACTGTCACTTTTGATCATTTTAATATGGAGCCCCTAAAGGAAAGATTAAAAAAATTAGATGGAGGAAAAAATAATTTGTCAATGCTTTTGCGTCCCAAGACTTATTATTTTTCCTCCCATCTCATATTATTTTCCAGCACCATGTCATGTCCCTTTAGGGGCTCTGTAATTTAATGCATCCTTGCTGAATAAAAGTATTAATTTCTTAAAAAAAATATAAAACTTTTTTTTTTTTTTTTAATGGCAGTTTATGCTGCAAGCCAAATATAATTTTACATAAATGATTTTTTTTTATTGATTTTTTTCAGAGGGTGAAACGTTCAAAATAGATCTTAACTTAAATTTGTAAAAGTGCAATTATCTGAAGCCTTTTCCATCGAACAGTTTGAACGGACGATCTCAGAATGCATGTATCTGAAGAGTTCTCACCCTCATTCTGCCGTTGCGGATCGCGGGTCCATCCTCAGCCAGTCTCAACACAAACAGGTCCATCTTATATTCCCGTCCTCCGCGGATACTAAAGCCAAATCCCTTCACACTTTTCTCCAGTTCCACAGTGAAATAGTCATAGTCCTAGAAAAATGAAAATGAAAATTAATTAAAAAAAAAATTCTAAGTGTGGCACGCTGCTTTTCAAGACAACCCCCACATTTGACTTTTATTTAGCTTTTATCCAATTTAAATTGAGTTATATTTAATATTAATGTATATTTGTTATAATATATACATATACATATTACATTTTATTCAGTGCATAACAGGTACAGAACAAATACAAATGCTCTATATTTTTTATACAAAAACAATTGAAGAGATAAAACATGGTGCATTTAATTTTCTAACTGCATTGTACTGTTATTGTTTCGTACTCTGAATGTCAAGTAATATTTATATGTAATAAAATGAGCAGTTTCACCTGTGGTCTGTAATCAGCGATGGAGTGTTGTCTGTAGTCAATCAGAGCAGGTGGGTGTCTGTACTCCATGGTGGGCGGCTGTCTGTAGTCTGCTACAGGTGGATGTCTGTAGTCCACCGGGGGCTGTCTGTAGTCTGTGTATGCAGCTTGGCAGATATCGGGTTTAACATCCTGCCTGGCTTTTACTTCCGACCTGTAGTTACCAACAAGGTCAAATGAAGTGATCTTGTCCCACAATTCAAACAAGCTGAATAACTTCAGCTACATGTTTCCCACAGAATTCATGTTCAAACCACCTAAACTCTATGAGAATGTTGTTTTAAATATTATTACATCCCATGTACAATAAAAACAACATATTGTGAATATGTTTTACATCTAGCGGTGACCTTTTCTTCTCTCTGACCATGTGAGCAAGGGCTTTGCTCATGGGCCATATTTATCAAGTCTCAGTTCCCATCTTTCACAACGCATAAATCAGAGCAGTCTTGAGACAACCCTGGGAAAAAATGTGCAAACCCTGCCTGAGAGGAGAAGCATGTATTATTGAAGAGGTAAATAATTTATCATGAAGTGTTAAGTGATGTTATTTGGGCTGGTGTTAGAGAAAGAGAGCAGATGCTCAAAGCGTTATGTGAGATTGCCCAAGGCAGTTGGGTTGAGCCCTACCTGAGAGAAACCCTGGACACATGGAGAGAAGAAAAAAAAGAAAGAATAAAATGAAGAGATTTAGATGTGTCAATCTCATGAAGCACGTCAAGAACATGCCTGACACCCCAAAAGTCAAAAGTAAAACAAATTATTATATATTATCATTTTTTTATATATTTTTTTAGTATTTTCATTTAATTTAAAATAATTTAAATTAAAACACTATTAATTTATGTTTTATATTTTGCAAACAATGGAACCTGATTTTATACCAGATTGTGAAGATTTATTGCATTGAAACATGAAAGTTATGTACAATTTGTCCAAAAAGCTCATTACCAAAAGAAAAACAACATTAGATGTTATTTATATTGTAAACTAAATTATAACTATTTATATTTATTTATAAATTATAACTTACAGTGAACTAAATCATGAGAATTGCAATTTAGAACTGATAATTACATATCTCAAAAATAAAACGGATGAATTATGGAAATGAGAATGTGGGGGGAAATGTGCTTAATAACTGTGATGAAAATGTTATAATGCAAAAAAAAAAAAAAAAATCTTGGTATAAAATGGTATAAAACAGTCTTCATTTTCTTTATGGAATATAAATGTGCTTAAATATAATAAACAAAAATAATTTAAAAAACCTTTGCAATATAAAAACAGTTGGATAGGCAGATGGATAAAAGGATGGATGGATGGTTGAACAGACAGGCAGGCAGGCAGACAGATAGATTTAATATTATATTAGACATGACAATTATATAGCTGGGCAAACAGTACCTGGTGTCATGAAGGTACAGCTGTGGTGGTACCGGCACTGATCCGATGGAGGTGGGTTGAACCCCCGGGATGCCTGGATCCACAACAGGAGCAGCCTGAGTCACCACTGAGCCCGACTGCATGGCCTCCAGGCCGGGCTGACTCACAGGGAGACTGCTTTGAGTCACTGGTGGGCTGCTGTGTGGAGCTCCAGGGCCCGACTCCATCAGCAGAGGACTGGGCTGCGTGGTGGCCGGGCTAGGGTGGGGTGCTGGTGGGCTGGGATGAGCCACCGTCGGGCTCTGCTGGGCTGCTGGGCTGGACTGAGTCTGAGTCTGAGGGCTGTGCTTCTGGGCCACCATGGGACTCTGCTTCTCCGATGTAGGGGCTGAATGAGCACCGTTTACGTCTAAGGCAGAAAATTATTTTGTTTTCAAAGGAAGAAGACAGAAATCTTTCTTTATTGTAACATACTCTGATCATACCTTCCTCTGGGATGATGTGCAAGGTGACAGTGAGTCCAGCGTCTTTGATCAGCTTGACAATGTCAGCGTGAGGCATGTTGATAATAGACTGACAGTTGACAGCCATAATACGATCACCAACTTTCAGCTTCCCACAGCGATCGGCCGGGCTGCCCTCGATAATGCGGCCGATCTTATGTGGCACAGCTACAAAACATATGAATGGTGAATTTTATAAAAATGTAAAATATCAGGCTATATTTCAGTAAAAAAGCTATAATAAGAAATTCATATTTCCCTGCAATATAAAATGATATTATCCTTAAAGAAAGTCTATTTTAGTATGTTAATTATTTTTAACATTGTAACATTTTCATCACAATCTCATTGTCATATTTATTAATTTATAATTTATATAAATTACTATAATAATATTCTCAATAGCAATCTTAAATGGTTAGGCTTAATTTGCTACAATAATAATAACAACAACAAATATGTAATATATATATATATATATATATATATACACACACACACACACACACACACACACACACACACACACACACACACACACATATATATATACACTCACCTAAAGGATTATTAGGAACACCATACTAATACTGTGTTTGACCCCCTTTCGCCTTCAGAACTGCCTTAATTCTACGTGGCATTGATTCAACAAGGTGCTGAAAGCATTCTTTAGAAATGTTGGCCCATATTGATAGGATAGCATCTTGCAGTTGATGGAGATTTGTGGGATGCACATCAAGGGCACGAAGTTCCCGTTCCACCACATCCCAAAGATGCTCTATTGGGTTGAGATCTGGTGACTGTGGGGGCCATTTTAGTACAGTGAACTCATTGTCATGTTCAAGAAACCAATTTGAAATGATTCAAGCTTTGTGACATGGTGCATTATCCTGCTGGAAGTAGCCATCAGAGAATGGGTACATGGTGGTCATAAAGGAATGGACATGGTCAGAAACAATGCTCAGGTAGGCCGTGGCATTTAAACGATGCCCAATTGGCACTAAGGGGCCTAAAGAGTGCCAAGAAAACATCCCCCACACCATTACACCACCACCACCAGCCTGCACAGTGGTAACAAGGCATGATGGATCCATGTTCTCATTCTGTTTACACCAAATTCTGGCTCTACCATCTGAATGTCTCAACAGAAATCGAGACTCATCAGACCAGGCAACATTTTTCCAGTCTTCAACTGTCCAATTTTGGTGAGCTTGTGCAAATTGTAGCCTCTTTTTCCTATTTGTAGTGGAGATGAGTGGTACCCGGTGGGGTCTCCTGCTGTTGTAGCCCATCCGCCTCAAGGTTGTGCATGTTGTGGCTTCACAAATGCTTTGCTGCATACCTCGGTTGTAACGAGTGGTTATTTCAGTCAAAGTTGCTCTTCTATCAGCTTGAATCAGTCGGCCAATTCTCCTCTGACCTCTAGCATCAACAAGGCATTTTCGCCACAGGACTGCCGCATACTGGATGTTTTTCCTTTTCACACCATTCTTTGTAAACCCTAGAAATCGCAGCGTGAAAATCCCAGTAACTGAGCAGATTGTGAAATACTCAGACCAGCCCGTCTGGCACCAACAACCATGCCACGCTCAAAATTGCTTAAATCACCTTTCTTTCCCATTCTGACATTCAGTTTGGAGTTCAGGAGATTGTCTTGACCAGGACCACACCCCTAAATGCATTGAAGCAACTGCCATGTGATTGGTTGATTAGATAATTGCATTAATGAGAAATTGAACAGGTGTTCCTAATAATCATTTAGGTAAGTGTGTGTATATATATAAAATAATAAATATTTAATATTAATGTAGTGAAAATATTTATTAATATTAGAATTATACATTTATTTTATATTTATAATTTATATAAAATTATAAATATAAAATGTTTATAATAGTATTCTCAATAGTAATCTTAATAGTACTAAAATAATAATAATAATAATAATAATAATAATAATAATAATAATAATAATAATAATAATAATAATATAATAAAAATCCAGTATTATTATAACCAGATATATAACAAGATATATTTTTATCAATATTACTATTATACATTTCTTTTATATAAATTACTATTGTAAATATTATTAATAGTAATCTGAATAGTTCTAAAATAGGCTTCATTTGCTGTAAAAACACGTATTTCTTATTTTTATTTTGGGATGAAATAGGTGCCGAATAGAATTTTTTTTCACCCAAATGTTGACAATGACTTTTTTATGATTAAACCCTGTGGACTGTCTGTCCCAGACTTTCAATACATCTGCACTTTACCATGTGTACATGAATGCATTAGTGTTCACCAGAACATCAGCTATGTGAAGAGTGGACTTACTTATTGTGTTTGTGGTCTCTGGACGGTTGAGGGAGCTGATGATGACAAAACCAAAGCCTTCGCTTTCCTTGCGGTGGATAACTACATCAGTGGTGGGGGGTAAGTTGACCGGGCACACTGCATGACCCCGGGGAGAACTGCTTTGATTGGTCGCTGCACCATTTTCCTCACATGGCTGGCCTGCAGGTGGCAGCACACACAATCTCAGCCAATGCAAACACAAACCACAGCTATTACACAGAAATAACTGCCTCCAGTTACTGCGGTTTTACTTCTTGATAATGTTTTTAACCATTAACACTATGAAAAATATTCTGTTTGCACATGTTTTTTGTTGTTGAGTATATTTGGTACATCAGGCTTTTATGGCTCATATAATATGATATAGTGAGAATATGGAGATCATACTTAAGGTGGAAAAGACATACATTTTATTCCCCAAACTGAGCAAAAATGTGCAATTTGGTGCAGATGCTGATATTTTATGATGAAATTTTGATAGCTTGAAATGTAAATTAATGAGATCGTTATGTGAAGTGCATATAAATATCAGTTGTCATTCTATATCTCCCAATAATATGTCTTATTAGGATGATATTTAATTGCTTAGTTTTATGATCAAAGCTCTGTGGTTTTCATTGTGAAAATATTCAAATGATACATGGATAATCATGTATAAACATGGATAATAAATATTCAAATTTATTCTGATGTTTACTTTACTGTGAAATCTTTCCTGACTTTTATAAAAACACGTGAACCTTGACCTGAAGGTGGACGTTTTTAAAATTACACTATACTTTTTAACAAGTTAAAAAGCCTTTTAAACTATCAGTCAGACGACAGAAGGCATGTAGCAGATTGTTTACAACAGTTTTGATCATGTTGATAATTTTGAGGCCTTAGAAATTTGTATATAAAATATTATACAGTAGGCTTTATAGGGTTATTAAAGAAACTAAAAATGTACTTGTCTTGTACCATGTAATTCATCCTAAATACCTATATTAAGGAATTTGTTGTTTTATAAACCCTGACAGTGTAGTTACCGAGTGGATTTGAGGATATAATTGTTGGTTTTGTGCCACTGGAGAGTTTTGCTCACCCTGCTGTGTCAGAACTCTCCTCCTGACAGTCAAGGTGACCTGTCCGTTTCGTGCAGCCGCGTGCATGAGGTCGATGACGTAGCGGTGTGGTCTCCCCGCCACAGGCATCCTGTCAACCGAGACCAGCTCATCTCCCGGACGCAGTCTGCCGTCGCGCTCCGCGGGGCTGTTCTCTATGATTGCTCCGATCACGATCTGTGAAGAAAAATCAGTCATCACATTAATGTGAACTGACATTCACAGTCTCATTATAATATTGTCGCCTGTTTTACATTACATGTTCAAACAGCGATTTTCTTGACTAGCTGATGGGTTTATACATGTCTAGCCCGACAGAAAGTTGCTCTACTGCTGGTATTTATTTAAGAAAAGTAAATTAAAATACCAGAGATTCCCAAAGACAACTAGCTAAGAGACGACAGTTAATAAACCGTCCAAGGAAATCCATGACAATCCAGTCTAAAGTAATGAGGCTTTTAACAGCCACAAATGAAAATCAGATGCTATCAGATGCTAAGATTATTTGATATATACCGTGGTACTGAACAAGATTAGTGTTATTGTTAATGATAACTATTATGAGGAAGAAAATTAGCAGTAAACAATCATTTTAACTAAACTAAAACAAAAAAATGCAATGCAAAGGAATAAAACAAAGCACTAAAATATGACCAAAAATTCTGACATTTTTATTTTATTCTATTTAAATAAATAATTATTAAAATATAATATATAATTATTAAAAGATTATTAAAATTGTATTTTAATTTTGCACATTTTCAATTATTTCTCAAGCCTGGCTTAAGACTAGCAAAGTATTAAGCCAGTGTCAAAACAGCAACACGTCTGATTGACATGTAAAACAGCCAATCACAGTGCTGCGTGTCTTATCACAGGCAGATGGAACAATTTCTGATGGAATGAAATGGATGAAAACTACACTGAAATGAAATAAATACAAATTAAAATGAAAACAAGATTTATGGAACTATTTATGGAAAATCCAAGCTCAGAACTAAAATCGAAAATAAAAACAAACAATTAGAGCTGGGCATTATAATGAAAATATCTCCTTATGAGTAATTTTTATATCATAATGTTTTATTAAATAGTTACTTAAATATAACATTTTTTTACTTTTGAAGCTTGATGGACACAAACGTATGTCATAATATTGACATGATTACAGATGAATCATAAGTCTGACATAAGAGCAAAAACAGCTTGTGCGTTTTGTTTTCAACATTGATAAGAATAGAATGTTTATTGAACACCAAATTATTATATTAGAATGATTTATGAAGGATTATGTGACACTGAAGACTGGGGTAATGATGCTGAGAATTCAGCTTTGATCACCGGAATAAATTACATTTTAAAATATATTAAAATAAAAAAAACTGTTATTTTGAATTGCAATATCATTTCTCAATATTACTGTTTTCATTGTATTTTTGATCAAATAAATGCAGCCTTGATGAGCATAAGAGACTTAAAAAAAATAAAAATAATCTTTGAACGGTAATGTATATTATCATATAGCCCAGCTCTAATAATTACTGTGAAATTTTCAAAACTATAACCACCACTACAGTCATATACCATCATGCCATCATGGTACATGTATAAAAAAACATGATACTGCTAATGTCGTATAAGTATCTTAAGGAAATGAATTTGTCAGGTGTGTGTTTCCATCTGCTGCTCGTGGAGCTGTACAGATATGAGCCAGTATCTGTTTATCCTGCCCCATACGAGCCTTGTCACGGGCCTCCGGACTCACAGCCTGCACCGCCTCGTCTCCACCCAGGATCCTGAAGCCGAAGCCGGTCTTCTCACGCAGCAGGTGCACTTCCACTTCTTGGTACTCCACACCTGAGGAACAAGAATTACAGATTAGATCAAACACACCCAATTTAAGTTTGAGTTAATTCATGGTGCTTCCTTGGTGTGTTTGACATAAAAGCAAAGATCAGGGCTTCTTCAAGAACGTCAAACCATCCCTAAACCTAACCACAAGCTGAAGGAGCAGAGAACGCCACACGTTATGTAGGTCGTCTCACAAACTGGAGTGCTGAACCTTCTGATGTAATGGAGAATAAGAGTATAGTGGTAGACAGAGAGCTAAATATAGAGCACTAAAGTCACATGGGTTACATAAATTAGCAACTGAAATGTGACTAACAGCATATGTGCTCTGTGACATAAAGAAAGGGAACGCAGCACAATAGACTTGCCTGTAGAGTCTGTCAGCGTCCGAGGTGGGATTGGCTCTGTGCGAATGAGAAATGAGAGCTTCAAACAATCGAATTATTCAAAAATACTTTGAACTATCAACTGGCTTTATGCTTTATTGAGGCTCATATGTGGGAGAAATCACAAGGAACCGGTCAAGAATTTTATAGGCTCATATTTCACCTCAAACTGAAAAGAAATTAATAAGAAATTATCATTAGATTAAATTTTTTTCTAATTGTGACATGTTTTTCATGAAGCCTCTCAATTGTCATTAATATATAAAAAACGGAATAATATAGTATAGCAGTGGCGTGCGGTCCATATAAGCTGCGAATGCACTGCATACCCAAGCCATTCGTGGAATCCCTGATTAGTATTAACACTATAAATTACTATAAATTCCCTTGTTTAAGGTGTACCATAAAGCTTATATGATATTATAAATGTTAGTAATACATATGTAACTCTCTGTCATTTATTTATTTGCCAAACAATGGTCATTTTCTTCAAATCTGTAGTTCTGGGTATGCGAATCCACAGCAGCTTTGGCGCCTACGCTCTGTTGTTATGTATCGTCATCACTGTCCCACATTCTCATTGGTTTGCTGGCATTTGTGGGATTTAATGTACTGGGTAAGCTGTGAGTGGAATTTGGGGAGAAACAAAAACTAGCAGTCCTAAAATGCCAAATTTGTAAGCACATATATATATATATATATATATATATATATATATATATATATATATATATATATATATATATATGTATGTGTGTGTGTGTGTGTGTGTGTGTGTGTGTGTGTGTGTGTGTGTGTGTGTGTAGGTGTGTGTGTGTGTGTGGTGTGTGTGTGTGTGTGTGTGTGTGTGTGTGTGTGTGTGTGTGTGTGTGTGTGTGTGCGCATGTGTGTATATAAATTATTATAATACAGCGCCCACCAAAAGCTCTGACTTACGTCTGCTTTCGTAAATGGCACGTGACTTCTCGTAGAGGTCATAGGGGTCAGGCTTGCCTAGGTGGAAGCCCTCTGTGTCTGGAACAGAGGAGCGATGGAGCGCCTGGCCAGGATGTGGAGCACCGTGGGGGAGCAAAGCGGCCGACAAGCTGGTCTGGGGGCTTCCTTGAGGGTCCCACTGCAAGGACAATACAGACACAGATAATTTGAGTAGATAATATATAGCATACACTTTAAAAAAAAAAATATAAAGTAAACATTTCTCATGTAGATTCTTTAAAAGAGCAAGCAGAGACGATTCGGTGCATCATAAAGGTGACCCCTGTCATTACCCCTGTCCTCTTTCTGCGAGGAGAGAGTTTTGCAGACCAATCGCTCTCTGGAGGATCAGCGGAGGAGAATTAAGCCCTAAGTGTGAAGCGAAGTGTCTGTGCTACAGTCATGCGCCCCGGGGGCTAATGGATCCTATTTCCTGTGAGCTGTTCATTTCACCTGCAGCTTTCTGCTTAACCTGCCAATTCCATTACGAGCCCTGAATCCAGCCGAACTGGACGGCTTCCTGAAAATGATGCATCTCACACCGGCATGAAAGTGAACTCACATGAAATTAGATATCAAGGCTAGTTCTAGAAATACCTAAATGTGCTAAATGAAATGTTCCGTTACTTTACAAGGCTCCAGAGAAACTTAACCTGAGATGTGTAGTCTCTCAAACAGCATTTGCTGACCTGTAATGCAATTAAGGCATGTAAAACTTAGGAAAATTATACCAGAGGACTAACAACCCTGTGAAGAATTTATTTGTTGTGGGTAGTGACAAGAGCAGCCTGGGTGTTCTGCTAAATATCCCCTCTCTCTGGAGTCTACACACACACACACACACACACACACACACACACACACACACACACACACACACACACACACACACACAGATATATATACACATATATACACACACCTATCAGGCATATCATGAGGACCACCTTCCCAATATTGTGTTGGTCCCCTTTTTAATGCCAGAAAAGCCCTGACCCGTCGAGGCATGGACTCCACTAGACTCCTGAAGGTGTGCTGTGGTATCTATCAAACTCGTAGTTGTGCTCCTCTAGTCCTGAACCAGCATTATCCTGCTGAAGGCCACAGCCACCAGGGAATACTGTTTCCATGAAAGGGTGTACATGGTCTGCAACAATGCTTCAGTAGGTGGTACGTTTTCAAAGTAACATACACATGGATGGCAGGACCCAAGGTTTCCTAGCAGAACACTTCCCAAAGCATCACACTGCAGACCAGGAACACCCCACAAGATCTGCAGTTTTGGAGATGCTCTGACCCAGTCGTCAAGCCATCACAATTCAGCCCTTATAAAACTTGCTCAAATCCTTACACTTACCCATTTTTCCTGCTTCTAACACCACATCAACTTTGAGGACAAAAAGTTCACTTGCTGCCTAATATATCCCACCCACTAACAGGAGCTGTGATGAAGAGATAATCAGTGCTATTCACTTCACCAGTCATAATGTTATGCCTGATCAGTTGTAGCATATGGACGGTGCTCATAAGTGATCAACGGACCAATACTTTGATTATTTATAATGACTCAAACAAGACCGGCGCCGTGAAGTCTACAGACTGACAGGTTAAGGGCCCTAAAAGAACACAAAACAGCTTCCTCCAGAACAGAGACCATCATAAATAACAGCCCCCACCCACTACACATACCAAAGGACATCCGAATAGGTCATATGACTTTTAACTTAGTTATTTTTCATTTTAGATGTGCCGTGTTCCCTGTATGTATGCATGCTTTTTGTTATAACCATTTTAGAAGTGTTTGATAGGTTAGAAACTTAAAGCCAGTGAATGCTTAAGGAAGAATGACGTCAATCCTCGCCGTTCCTTTAATTCTTAAGTTAAACTCCCCATGCTTGGTCTCGAAATCTTTGTCTCGCAATTTGTAGGCCAGCTAGGTGCGTTGTGTGGTACTGTGATGCATCAAACTCTTTCTTTTATGCCAAAACCCCAAAGTCTGCATACCTAAGAAATCCATGAATATGTTAATGAGGCGAGACCCGAAGACAAAGGGAGATTTCCCGCTTCTGAGTTCCTTCGCTCTGATTGGCTGTTCCGACAAAAGAGGTGTGCCCCGTAAGGGCCCTTTAAGGAGGCCTACAAACGCTCCTCTCGCTCTTGCCCTCTTCGCCCCTCTTCGTTCTTTTCTCTCTTGCCATCGCCCTCCGTCCTCTCTTTCCCTGCTTTTGACCCCCTTTCTGGACTCGTCCTCGACGCGGAATTTCGGGTGGCCCGCGCACCATCTTCCAAGGGACATTACTACAAAAGGAACCAAATTTGAACTTTCCGCGGACTCCAACGGATCCGCCCTGCAAGATTCAAAATACGGACCTGATCGCGGAATTCCCCCACACGAACGAATTTGCGATCTGCCACGCAGGAAACATATGCAAGTATCCCTTAAGCTGTCGTATAAAGTCTTGAGCTTATACCAATAAGTTGGTCTGATTTCTTGCTTGTTCTCAATAGGTTATTGTCGGTAATACCACCTGTTCTTTGTCTCTCTCTCTCTGTCTCTCTCTCTCTCTCTCTCTCTCTCTCTCTCTCTCTCTCTCTCTCTCTCTCTCTCTCTCTCTCTCTCTCTCTCTCTCTCTCTCTCTCTCTCTCTCTCTCTCTCTCTCTCTCTCTCTCTCTCTCTCTCTCTCTCTCTCTCCTTCCTGCTTTCAGTTAATTTGTGTATGTTTGTTTATTGTTTGTTGATTTATTAAAATATATATATTCACACGTGATTGTGCCTGAATTGCTCATCCATAGGTCCCTTTTACGTTGAACCGACCCTGTTACAAATAAAAAGAAAGATACTTCTCCTGGCCAGAGAAGCGTTGTCTAAGAGTCATTATAAGGGAGATAGTTGGTGGACAATTATCCATCCTTTGAACTCAATTCTAGAATCAAAGAAATTTCTAAAAGTTGAATCAAGCCCTAGATATTAATAATTGTTATAATCCGTTATAATCAACTGTTAATATCCAAATTCCCTCTGTGCTGATTTATGCATGTTCGATCGTAACACGATTAAACGCATGCATAAATCCCGCACCATTTCCCCTGGGGCTAGATCTCAGCTACACAGTGTATATAGTATACATATATGTGTATATAGGTGTGTGTGTGTGTGTGTGTGTGTGTGTATGTATGTGTGTATATATATATATATATATATATATATATATATATATATATATATATATATATATATATATATATACACACACACACACACACACACACACATACATATATATATACATATACATATACATATACATACATACATACATACATACATACATACATAGATACATACATACATACATACATACATACATACATAGATACATACATACATACATACATACATAGATACATACATACATAGATACATACATACATACATAGATATACATACATACATACATACATACATACATACATATATATACACATATACACATATACACACACATATATAAGGAAAAAATAAAAATATATATGTAATTACCTTTAATTAAATTATAATTTTCATGGCCTTCTTGATATATTTATGGATAATAGATTTTCTCTGGGCAGAGTGGCAAAAAAATAATATTTTGGACCCTTCTGAAAAGGTTTGTATCATGCTGAAATGGTTCATTTTGTTAAATAAATAATCTGTGAATAAAATAAATAAGAAATCAGGTTTGGAGTGACATGAGGGTGAGTAAATAATGACAGAATTTTCATTTGTGTGTGAACTCTCTCTTTAATATTTAAAACTTCAAATGAATCCATTTTCAGAAATGAGGAGTTTTGTTTTTAAGTCCGCCAGAGCTATAAATCACATGGCAGCATGATTGAGTCCGCGGGTCTCGGGGACAGAGGAGGAGGAATATCAATTGAGTATCACCTGCATAATCTTTGCTCAGAATAATTTCTCTTCATGATAAACACATTCTAGCGCGCACCTCGCACACACACACACACACACATATACATTAAAAAGAAACACTTTGCCGTCAGTTAAAGCTTTTTGTTTGCTAATGCAGCAGCACAAGAGGCATACTGATTATGTACGCCACCCATGGCGACTGCATTAATGCATCTGTCACCCGGGACATCTCCATGTCAGGTTTCATCAGAGTGTTATCCAGCGTGCCGCTGAACACGTGCTGAGACTAAGAACTCACGGCTGCGGTTTGTCTTTAACAGCGATTGGAGATTGATGCTGCAATCGCTCTGAGCTTCCGAGGGATTTCGGCCATCAGACGCTAGTCCAAGATCTTTGCTAGAGGTGTGCAGGTGGTCAAATCCTCTTACGTTACATGAAAACATGATTTGATCATTTCTCCAGCAAACACTGGCGCAAAATGGCAACTGTCAAAATTCCATCAGCATACCTGCCAAAATTATCTATCAATTCAAAGGCAAATATTGGCAGAAAATGCTGAAAAATCATTTTAAAGGCAACACTGCACATGTGAACTTCTGATTTACATATACTGTATTTGTATGAGTATTTCTATGACTTTTCACTGACAACAAAACAATTAATGTAACCATTAAAAAAACAATAATAAACAAACTAAAATGTTGTAACATTTGATATGACTACTGACAAAACACATATATGCATCTTTACACTTTGTCATATGAACAACCAGTTAGAATAAAAAAGTTTTTTATTTTATTTTAATCTGTATTTGTTTGATTCACTTCAAAGAACCAACTCATTCATACGAGTCATTTGTTTGGGAATCTGACTACACTGTTACAATATATAGGATTTGATTCATTACAAAGATTACTTCATTAGAATTCAGGAATCAGACCACACTTGTTCTACTCTATGCATTTAATTCACTAAAAGATCCAGCTCATAAGAGTCATTTGTTTAAGGTGTGGACTATACCGGTTGCTCTATGTGTATTTGAGTCACTGAAAAATGTCAGTTCGTAACTACAGCACTTTATGTTGTGTTGGGTTTAGTACATTTTTGTACGAACTGCTTAGGCCCCACTGACACTTCCGTGCAGTGGTGGACCTTAATGCTGGATTTTTTTCTAAAAATGTTTCTGTACAAATCCCATTGTGCATACGAAATTGCAACCTCATAAGAGTTTTCTCATGAGACATTGGCTCAGAAGAGTAATTCATCAGGAATTGGACTACTCTGCTTGCACTCCGCTCTGTTTCGTTCTGTATTTGCAGTAAGTGTGTTGTGGCGCCACTGAATAAGTAGAGCAGGAAATGTCTAATTATTTTAGTACAGTGTTCCAAGCATGTGCGAGAACTGTTAATGGAACCGAACGGTTGAATCTGAATTAAAGCCATACTATATGAGCCTCTGGAGTTACAGCAGTTCTTTGACAGCAGCAGGTTTATTAGACTACTGTCACTTTAAGAGTTTATGCATGGATCCAATATACTGTTGCACAACATGCGTTATCTTTCTCAGCTATTTATGTTCCAAAACTGACTGTTTAACTGAATCCTTGCAAAGACGGGCATTTTGACATAATTTTGTGTGTATTTGACTGTTTAAGTGCAGGAAGTCACTCATTTTGCTACTTGCGCAACTCACAAAGCTGTTCGAGTGGCGGCTTGTGGGATCCACTTATATAGATCAGCGGTATGCGTGTTTTTGGTGTGGGCATGAAACCTGCGGGAATTAGTAAAATTGTGTGCAATACAAGCACGAATGAGACGAGTGAATGAGAGGAGACGTGTGTATGGGTGTGTCACTTTGCCGTCGGAGAGAAAAAGGGAGTGTGAATGTGCAGCTGACGTTATTGCCTGTGCCGCCGGCAACAAAACGGGCCGACTCAGAATCGGAAAAATGTGAGACTTACCGGCCAGTCACCGGTCTGGGCCGAGCATGCAGAAAATCGGCCGATTTTGGTCCCTGGCCGGTTTGATCAGTGCATCTCTATGAGATAGTAAATATTTGAAATCCATTTACCTGTTTTGTGGGATCCCAGGGTGTGAAGAGGCCTGACAGAACAAGAAAAAGAAAGAGTAAAGAGTAGATTAACCCATTTTTCATAATAGTCACATAATATTTTCTCACTTCGTTGTTCTGTAGGCTCTTAAGTGAGGAAAGTTTATTGCATTTATTTGTGAGGTAATTACATCAATAGCTTTGAGCAGAAGCCAAACTCTGTAAAAGAGATAACAGACACTAAACTAGATTTTTACAACTCTTGCAACTTTCCGTCAGTTCTAAATGAACACAATGAAATAATAATGGCAGCAATGCTTTTAGCTTGTGTTGTATTTATATCAGTATCTGTACAAATATCTGTAGTAAAATTGCACAGCATATTAGTATTAATGGTAATAGTAAAATATTATTTATTTTTGTCATAAAAATTATTTTTATTATTGATATTATTTTGACTCCATTAAATGCATCAATACATACAGTTATTTATGGACATGCTACCTATTTACTTAAGAAAATGGGGATTAGATATTTTTCTGACTTTACTGACATTGTTTTCTTTTCTTGCTTTCTTTTCTTGAAGGACAAAAAATAAACATGATGATTCAAAATATTAGTCATTTTTCTAAATTGTGTGAAATAATATAATTCAGTGATCAAGAATATTATACTCAACATTGCTAAACATGCTTCATAATATTAATAATTATTATTAAGCATCTTATAGACTACATTAGGTTACACAAATGGAAAGCCATTTTTAAGGGTCAGATTTGGTAGAAACTATATAAAACTATAGAAAACAGCTACCATAATACTGTTTTTTCAGTATTAAGTTCCCCATATAATAAAATTCATGATGTGCGCTTGTGATATGACTGTGATAAGAAGAAGGTTGTTTAAGATTCATCTGCAATATGATTATACCATGGCTGGAGGTGCTGTGAGAATAATGAGTAATGACTTTTTCATTCCTTAGTCTCTTTCCTGTTTCTTTCAATAATACAGACTACATTGTGAGTCTTTATGCATTCACACACACACACACACACACACACACACACAGTATGTATGTATGTATGTTAGTATCTGTAGCATGGGGGGGGCAAGGCATTTTTATGCCTACTTAAACTAACAGGATTACATCAAACGCTATATGACCAGGACCCGACTTGGCAGTAAAGGGCTAAGCATAAAGCCTCGGGCAAAGTGCATAAGTCCTCATCCTCCCCCAATACATCACAAAAGATGCCATATGGACAAGACCAAAGAACTTTGATGTAGCTCGCAGGCAAAACTTCAAGGAATTGTTCTCTTATCTCTTGATGGCTTTTAATCTGACATGAACAGAAACAACCTATAAAAAAGTCAAAATTAGAAGTTGAATGAATGCATGTTCTGTCAATGGTAACAATAGCGCGCTGCAAGCGCAGTGCGCCTCATGTTTCCCTGGATTTCGTTCATGTCACGAGTCTCTCTCAGGTGAAGTCTGAAAGGTGAGTCAGATGGAATCATGAGGGATTCGGGGTGACTGTCAGCTCAGAGTATAGAGCCAAGAGGATGTAAGAGAGTTGCCGGCGCTGCTAAAATGCCACGGCCCTGATGATATTTCCGACAGTCTGGGAAGTCAGAAGAGTATAGTTATCACCTCACACCTGCCTGTCCAGTCCTACCTGAGATGTCAATAATCCTGACAAAAGAACCGCAGAGAGGAAGATGGATTTTGTGCACTAATAAGGTAGAGAAATGCTTGAATTCGAAATGGGAAAATGTAAGCAGTTCTGGGTCCTTAACGATTACATTAATAATTACTTATTGCATTTCCCTTTTTTTTGCAGTGTGTTGCCAAATTAAATAATTTCAGATTTTTACATTTTTTGAAATTATTGTAAAAGCTGCGTTGATATAGGCACATGGGTGCAAATGCAATCCAATAACTGGTCCTAACTAGGGCTGGGCGAAATATTTGCAATATATTTGTTATGCTTTTGCTGGCAGAATTACATGCAAGTAAATACTGCTATTTATTTCTATGTATTGTTTTGTTAGACTAGTGTTTGTTTATTTAGTGTGGAAAACAAGCCTTGATTTATTTTTAATTCGATATTTTAATGTATTTTACTTTTATAATTTTTGAATTATCAACAATGGCTGGTTGAAATAATAGTCCCTCTCAGAGTTATTGTAATATTACATTACATGTATTAATATTTGGAATGAATTTGAATTTCATATCAATTTGATGCTAAGTTTTAGTAATTTTGTCATTTTCATTATGCTTTTGTCATTTTTGTTAGTTTTTTTAATGTTTCTAAAATACATTTAATTATTTTTTTGTTTTTGTTTATTTTTAGTAATTTTAGATTTTTTTGCACAGTTTTTATTTTTATTTAAAGCAATAATTTTAACCTTAACAGATATATGATATTTACAAGATATTTAAAAGAATAATAATTTAAAAAAGCTATAAATCACCCATTCCTAGTCCTAACTAAACATTATTGAATAAAAATACTAAAAACAATTTTTTATTTTTTTATACACATTTCTTATTTATTTAAAAGATTAATTAAAAAAAGATTTAACCCCATTAAGAATTCTGGATATTTGCTTTTATTCTGGTGTGAAATTATGCTTGTCTTGACATTTATTTGTCTGCTGCTTTAAATAGATATATTCATGTAAATTTATGTAAATTATGATAATGTAAACTCTTCACGTCACTAAGAATAAATTACGTCTCCTCAATCAGCATCTTTTTCAGAGTATTCCCTCAGTGCTACCTGCAGGGAAATAACACGCTTTGATTGGCCTGTTCGCTGAACGCCCCTCCCCCCTTCAGCCACTCTGCATTCTGATTCGTCTGCCTGTTTATCTCCACCAGCTCAGTGTGGGAGTCGTGCTTTAATTAGACAACTGGGGAAAAGAGCTGTGAACATGGCCGGCGCTGGCCGGGCTCTTGGCAGAGCGCCGGCAGGAAACTGAATGGTCTCACACTTAGCCAGTGAGTCACGTGGGATGTCTCTCGCTCCGTTACAAGAGGCCTTGGATTGTTTGCCGAGCGGTCCTTTAAGACCGTAGCCTTCGATATAGTCATAAAACATGCCGAGGAGGTGAGAACAGAAGCACAGCGTAATTGGCAGGATGCGTGGGTGTAATTACTTGATTGATAGCGGTTCAGAGAAATGGACAAGCATCTTAAGAACACATATCAGGCTTACATGGAGAGACTTTAGCGGACTTCAAGATTGTTTCTATTAATTGCCTCATTAGTTTTCATTCTAAGAATATCCTAATTATAAAGGGCGATAAAATATTACACTCTGCATGGACATTTTAATGAAAGTAAGCATTCTGATAAGTGGACTTGCATGGAATTAGTAGATTAGCTTGGCTCCAGTCTGAATATGCTAATAACTGTCACCAGCTCTTGCCAAGAGATGATACAGTGTGCAATCTTGCGAAGGCTTTTGCTAACATTTTCCCAAAACAGCTCATCAGCTTCAGTTATTCTGAAAGAAAACAGTTTGAATCTGAGAAATTGAGATGTACTGGTTAGTTTGTGAGGCAAAGCACATCTAGGACTCTATAATAGAAGTATTTCTCTCCTTTTATTTCAAAATCTTGACGAATCAAAGCTTAAGGCAAATTTGGCTTAAGTTCAGAGAGCTGAAAAAAATAAAAACTGAAGCACCGACTATACCAAGTTACATTTCTTGTTTCTACCAAAACTTTAAAAGCACAATTCATCCAAAAATTAATATTTTGTCATCTTTAAATAATAATCAATCATCAGCATACCTGGTCAATGTGAGGAAAAGAAAGTAATGGACAACATCCTCTGCTAACCGCAATAACAATTTGCTTTCAGTGAAAATTAGATTTTGGTTTCTTTTCCATACAAAGCTGGCGTAATAGGCTTCAGAAGACTTGGAATATAGTGCACAGACCATAAGGACCACTTTTATGAAACCTTTATGGTAGTTTTTTTAGCAGGTTTTGGGGCCCCCCAATTTTTGTATTGCAGTGCAGTTCAAAATTGCTTCAAAATTTCTAATTTGTGTCCCACAGAAGAAAAAAACCATGAGGATGAATAAATGAATTTTCATTTTTCAGTGAACATTTTGTTTTGCCAAAGTCCAGAATAGATTTCAGGCAACCTTCAGTATCTCTCTGATGAACTTGGTTTTAAAAATGAAGGGTGGAAATGTGCGCACCTGCTGCTGCTCCTCTCTGAATGACAAGCGTAGCCTCTGTTCCCACTGGACAGTCCTTGAGCAGCTGCACCACCTGTGTGTGGTTGAGTCCCTGGAGACCCTTCTGATTAATCTCCACCATCAAGTCTCCTTCACATAACCCCGGACAACCCTGCGGCTCCAGAACCTGATCAAAACATATTGAAACAGTTATGACACATATTAAAACTTGATAAACCTGAATATAAGCATTAATATATATATATATATATATATATATATATATATATATATATATATATATATATATATATATATATATATATATATATATATATATATATATATATATATATATATATATATATATATATATATATATATATATATATATACATATACATATACACACACACTCACCTAAAGGATTATTAGGAACACCTGTTCAATTTCTCAATGTAATTATCTAATCAACCAATCACATGGCAGTTGCTTCAATGCATTTAGGGGTGTGGTCCTGGTCAAGACAATCTCCTGAACTCCAAACTGAATGTCAGAATGGGAAAGAAAGATGATTTAAGCAATTTTGAGCGTGGCATGGTTGTTGGTGCCAGACGGGCCGGTCTGAGTATTTCACAATCTGCTCAGTTACTGGGATTTTCACGCACAACCATTTCTAGGGTTTACAAAGAATGGTGTGAAAAGGGAAAAACATCCAGTATACGGCAGTCCTGTGGGCGAAAATGCCTTGTTGATGCTAGAGGTCAGAGGAGAATGGGCCGACTGATTCAAGCTGATAGAAGAGCAACTTTGACTGAAATAACCACTCGTTACAACCGAGGTATGCAGCAAAGCATTTGTGAAGCCACAACACGCACAACCTTGAGGTGGATGGGCTACAACAGCAGAAGACCCCACCGGGTACCACTCATCTCCACTACAAATAGGAAAAAGAGGCTACAATTTGCACAAGCTCACCAAAATTGGACAGTTGAAGACTGGAAAAATGTTGTCTGGTCTGATGAGTCTCGATTTCTGTTGAGACATTCAGATGGTAGAGTCAGAATTTGGCGTAAACAGAATGAGAACATGGCTCCATCATGCCTTGTTACCACTGTGCAGGCTGGTGGTGGTGGTGTAATGGTGTGGGGGATGTTTTCTTGGCACACTTGAGGCCCCTTAGTGCCAATTGGGCATCGTTTAAATGCCATGGCCTACCTGAGCATTGTTTCTGACCATGTCCATCCCTTTATGACCACCATGTACCCATTCTCTGATGACTACTTCCAGCAGGATAATGCACCATGTCACAAAGCTCGAATCATTTCAAATTGGCTTCTTGAATATGACAAGGAGTTCACTGTACTAAAATGGCCCCCACAGTCACCAGATCTCAACCCAATAGAGCATCTTTGGGATGTGGTGGAACGGGAGCTTCGTGCCCTGGATGTGCATCCCACAAATCTCCATCAACTGCAAGATGCTATCCTATCAATATGGGCCAACATTTCTAAAGAATGCTTTCAGCACCTTGTTGAATCAATGCCACGTAGAATTAAGGCAGATCTGAAGGCGAAAGGGGGTCAAACACAGTATTAGTATGGTGTTCCTAATAATCCTTTAGGTGAGATTATATATATATATATATATATATATATATATATATATATATATATATATATATATATATATATATATATATATATATATATATATATAGTGTAAATATTTAGTATTTAATATTTTCCAGTGGTTTATATATAGGTACATATGTGTTTGTTTATTTCTCTACAATAATAATAAATTATCATTATATATTAACTATATATCATATTTAGATATAGCTCATATTTAGATTTATATTATTTTTATTATTTAATAATTAGTAAAATATTATATTTTATCCATTGGTGTAGTGGCCAAAAGGGATGTCCGGAAGGGATATTTGTTTTTATGACCCTACAAGTTCGATTAAGTGATCAAAATATGAGGAAAATATTTTATATATTTTTTAAATTTAAATATGAAGGAAAAACAAAACACTAAACTTGGTTAAGGTTTTTATCTGAAAAAAATATATTTTTGGCAAAAAGGCAAGCTACATGTTTTATTTTATTATGCAAGAAAAGCATAGAAAAACAAAAAGCTCACAGGAAAAAGCATACACTGACTACAGCATAATCAGTTATTAATATTTCATTCTCTCTTGCTTTTGCATGTGCTCATAATTTCTTGGTATGTCAAAATTGAATTGCATCACAAATAAAACAATTGACTTCAAGCACAACTACGTAATAGGATTACAAAATCTATTTTTTTAAATAATATTTAACTAAAGGGTGAAGATGCCAGTTTTTCTAGGTCAGGCCACTACTGTATATACTTAAAATTTTATTTGAGTTTGAGACCACTGCATTAAAATGTTTGTTAATAGATATCAGCGCACCTGTTTGACTCTCTGCCCTGTGGGACTGTCCGCTATGGTGAACCCAAAACCCTCTGCGCCTTTGGTTATAGTGAGACTCAGAAGCTCAGGGACCACTTGAGCCCCGGCGGTTGCTCCCGAGGATGACGCCATGGAGACACTGTCATCGGGTGGGGGTCCCGGTGTGGTCAGGGATGGAGGCTGCGAGCCGTCTAGGTGGGTGTCTCCAGGGTGGGGAAGCGGGGTAAGGCCCTCTCCATGCTCGGGTACTAAGCGGCCAGTCAAAGACATGTACTCCATGTAATTTTCATAGTTGTTCCTTCCATTGAGCAGCAACGGGTGATCCACTAGGCCCAAAGGGGGCATGGAGGAGCTAGCCGAGGGGTCCTCTGGGTCGTAAGGGAGGGGGTAGCCTCGACACAGCACCAGGGTGACGCTCTGGCCAATGGGGACCGACTGGAAGAGCTTCACCACATCGGCATGGGTGGTGCCCAAGACACAGATGTCATTGATGTAGACGATCACATCACCTGATGAAGAAATTATGAAAAAAATAAGAGTACACTGAATAAAATGGCATTTTGATTTTACTCTGTTTTTTTTAAGGCAAAGTTACACTAAATTAATTTATCTTCATTTTAAACAAATATATTTTTAGTTGAACTTAATGTTTTAGTTATTTCAGTTCAAATGTATTGAGTAGATGCCAATATATTCAAGTCTGTGATTTTGATTAAATGGAAAAGACCTGTGTGTATTTTGACATTCAGTTATGTTGTACAACTAACTGTCTGTCATGTAATCTCAGCTCAAATGGATTAGGTAAACTTCAATGTTAAATATAGTGGATTGAACACAATGAAATAAAGTAGAAAAAATTGTCTCATTTTAATTAAATAATTTGAACAAGCAGTACAAATATATTTTTTCAGTGTTAAACAAAATATGAAGCAAAATAAGGACCATACTCCTGAGTGCATCATGTCATCGCTCCACTCGCTCTGAGTGCGTATGTACATAAATTAGCTACATTATTAAGGATATTGGCTCTTACAAAACATAATTATGCTGCCTTTTGAACGGGTGTTCACACTGAGAGGTTTACAATGAGAAGGCAACTGCAAGTCATTCATTTTCAATGAAACCAGTTTAATAATGTTTCACAATGAAGCAGAGAAGACTTCAATTTTATGCAAATGAGCAATGCGATGACAACCAAATTAGAGATATTGATACAGTTACAGGATATACTAGTCGAGCCAATTTAGAAGTAGAATAATAATTTATCAACACTGTAGAAAAGCAATCCCAGAATGCACTGCAACTCAAGAAATCAATAAATGTCAATTAGAAACATATTTTTTATTCAATACTAAAACACACTAAAACCAAATTCCATTGGAATCAAATGTAAGTCGAGTCTCCTGCGTATTTCACACGAGAACTAATATTTGTGTGACGTGCAAAGTTGTCCTCTTGAGGCTTGATCACATCAAGAACGAAAACTATGAAGTGACCACATCAACACACAACGTTTTTTCATTGCGTTTCAGCTGGGAAAAATCACTCCAATAATAACATTCCTCTTTGTCATTATCTTTACGTTGTGGTGTAGACTCACTATTCTCAAAGAATTAGAATGATTATTAAAACTATTATTATAGTTATCATTATAGTTATTGTCCTTGATGTGAACGGGCCTTTAAGGTGCAATCACATTTACTGATAATCCACACGGCTCCGGGGGGGTTAATAAAGGCCTTCTGAAGTGAATCGATGGGTTTGTGTAAGAAAAATCATATTTTACTTTATAAAGTTTTAAATATGGATATATCTAGCTTCTGGCAGACCGCCTTCCGTATTTAACTTACGTAGAAAGTGTAACACCTCCAGCAGTTCAAAACACTTGCGTTACGTCTGACGTCATTGTAGCGCCAGTTACGCATTTTTCGTAAGTTGAATATGGAACGCGGTCTGCCGGAAGCTAGATATTTTACTTTATAACGTGTTAAACATGGATATTTTTCTTACAAAAACCCACCGATTGACTTCAGAGTGCCTTTATTAACTCCCAGAGCCATGTGGATTACTTTTATAATGGATGGATACACTTTTTTTGGGCTTCAAATTTTGGGCTGCCATTTACTGCCATTATAATGCTTGGAAGCATTTTTTAATATAACTCAGATTGTATTCATCTGAAAGAAGAATGCCATATACACCTAGGATGACTTGATAGTGAGTAAATCAGGGGGTAATTTTCATTTTTGGGTGAACTATCCCTTTAAGTACACACATACTCAGGGTTAATAAATTAGCTGTTCTTTGACCCACGTTTACTAAATCACATCAATTTGGATTAAAGTCATCTCCAACCGCGCACACACAAAGAAAGTCATCTGCGTAAGTGCAGACAGCTGTAGATACCGACCGAGTGAGGTATCAGCAAAATTGGCCAATAATGAGACACCTCTATAATAAAGGCTACCTGAGGCCTGTTGAAACTGCACAAGCCAACTGTGTATGTTTGCACAAAATAGAGTAGGACTTCTATAAAAGGACCCCGTTCCCCCATTAAAACCGGATAAAACACACAAAATCCCTCCAAAGCCCAATTTGCAATGCTAGCTGGAGGCATATGCAAATAAAGCCACTGCCAGCATCATTATCTGTGAGGGCCTTGGGAAGTGATGTCATCTTTGGAGCTCACAGTTACACTTCTAAAGTTAACACAGGATCAAGGAAACGAACAAGCCATCCAGAAAGGTAGGCTCACAGTGAGGACACAAGATTTCCGTACTAGGTTAAGAGTTCCTCTACAAGAGAACAGAAGAACTTGTAAAAAAGCAGCAAATAAGCCTACGGTGTCCATCTGTGATGACTCACTCAAATATGCTCTTTCATCAGAGAAAAACACAATGCGACAACCGTGACCTTTCGCTAGCTCTGAGCAAGCTATTAGAGACTGTTGTCAAGCGGTGGCTACAGAGATAATGATGTTTCCTAGTCCATGCACTAAAGGTATTCTCCTTAGATGTGAGGTCACTGCTCAGCACTGCTTATATATCGATAAGTGTCAGTATATTAAAAGGGGACATATCATAATTCTAAAGAGTCCACTGAGGCAAGGAATTTAGGCTTGCTGGATTTGTTTTTCTTTCTTAGCAACAGTAACTATGGTTGGGATGACAATCATTGGTAATAAAACTGAAAGGTGTCACTGAATTGATCTGTACATTTTATCTCTTAGATCAATTTAGAAAACAAGTTTAAGGTTGTAAATAATGTTAAAATGCATGCGCCTTACCGATATACATCAACATATGTCAACAAATGGCGATTAATCGGCAAACCTTTGGCCATTTTGAAATTATTGGCATTATTGGCGCCTGGACGTAAATTTAGGTAGGGCAGATTCTGGGTCTTCGCGGTAGTTTATGATTAACATTATGTATGTTTTATATTCTAATTGCTGAACATAGATTCACTTAGGCACAATTCTAAATGTCATCGTGTTACTCAGCCTGAGGGTGGCGTGCGGTGCTCTAATGATGATCGACAGACAGTACACACGACTAACACATTGAATCCCATTTTAGGATTGCCTTAATGTAGTATTTATTGCCTCAGATGTTTTAGAATATTACAAGTTGTGTAGGAACTCCAGTGAGGAAAGTCTATTCTCAGAACAAACATAAAACAAACACAACAGAATTACTGTATTTAAAGGCTATTCACATGAGCATGTTTAAACTAAAGGATTTATACTTTCATTCATTTGATACGCTACTCCACATAGGAAGAACAGACATGCCAACTGGTTACTGACCTGATGCAGACACACATCGTCATGGTCTGGAGCGAGGTTTACGTGAGGTCACGTGAAAACCGGTGGGGCAGCCAGAAATCTGCCCCAATGACTCTTTATGAGAGCGCACTGCAGTTCCAGTTTTCAACAGATTTACATTGGAAATTTGTGGGGCGCTGTAGAGCTAGGGAGGGCTAGTATCATGAATACATGCCTATCGAAACCATGCGCTTCATTTTAATATATCTTGCTCACTTCACGACTTAAGTTTAGATTTGTTGCAGAATTCTGGATACATTTACAATTTATTATTAATTCAGTTTATATAGGGGTCCATGTTTGGATGAATATTTTGGTGGCCCATACAGGTCAGCCTCGGCTGGCATTAGCCAATCTATATATAATTTAAAAAATGTTTTAATAATAATAACACACCACACCTCAACTAAATATATAGATGTATATAGTTGTGGTGTGGTGTGTTATTATTATTAAAAATATATTTTTTTACTTATTATTATAGTTATTGTCCTTAAATGTGATCGGCCTTTAATGTATGGTCTCATTTACAGATGTTTAGTGAATTTTATAAGTACATTTTATTAATATAATAATTTTATATTATCATTTAATAAAATTAAAAATATATATTTATTTATTATTTTATTATTATTATTTTTATAAAGTACCTATATACTTTATTTGAATCTACCTATATTTTATATAATCTACAATACTTAAAAAGATATTCAATACCTATATAAAAGAAATATTAAATATAAAAGTTCATATTTCATAACCCAATTCACCCTTCTGCTAGAATATAACAAACTTATAAACGTTAACACAAATTTGAAATGCAACACATTTGTTAAGAGGTCCTGATTTCCTTGACCTTCTCACCTGTGTCCATCTTGCTATCTTGGGCTGCAGGTCCATCAGGTATGACGCTCTTGACCTGTAGGAACTCGTCTGGCTCGTCCCCACCAATGATGGTGAAGCCGAATCCCATGTTACTCTTCTGCAGCACCGTGGTCAGGAACGTCCCTTTGAGTTGCGTGGCGTCCCTCGTGAATGGAGGCTTTTCTGTGAAGACAAACACACATGAAAAATCAGAGGAAAGCACTACACACTGCACAACCACCTCTACTGCATGGTCTTTGGTGCTTCGGTAACCTAGCTAAAGTGACATGAAAGTAGGGCACACCCGAGCAACCCAAAACCGAGGATCACCAACAAACCAATTGGGTGAAGATGGCACATATGGGCCACAGAGAAAAGAAGTACCTCTATATATCGTGGGCAATGGCAGCGCCGATAGACCTTGACTTTGCATTTGATGTTGCTGTTGGATCCTTCGTTTGGCCTCTAGGACGGGGTTCTCAAACTGTGTCCTTCTGTTAATGTGGCTGCGGGGCAGAACGAGCAGATATTTAAATCACGCTGGGACCCTCCCTCCCCCGGCGAACTTATTGAAGAGAATGACGCGGATGATTCGGGGTCGGATTCTGCAAATACTTGGTGCTTGATAAAAGAAATTTGAAGAACTTACTCAACATAGTAACTGCCATAAATAGGGTCGTCTATTTTCTCCCAGCCATATGGAAGTTCTGTAGAAAGAAAAAAATAAGATGGTCGGCACCTCGTTGCAAATGTTGTTTATCCCCGTTCCATGTTAACCCATATTTAATGTAGTCTGGGTTGTTTTTTCTGTTTCCTTGCATTTTCCGGTCATGTTTTTTGAGGCTATATACATATTAGTGCTGTCAAAATGAGTGCGTTAACGCATGCAATTAATTTTTCAGTTTAACGCAGTTAACGCAGCATACGTTTTTCTGTCTTATCCTTTGGCTAGCATTACATTACAGAATCACGTTCTTATTCATGCAAATGCTTTTAAACCATTCAAGCGCCACAAGACAAAAAAGAACGGGCCAGAATTCTCTTTCACGCTTGAAGGAACAAAATGTGACCACATTTTTTTTCAGTTTTGTTGAGTATCCACATAAGAGCAGTCTTAAATAAGTTAAATAACATCTTATATGAACTTAAAGAGTTGTGATAAAATGATATGCCAGGGATAGTGCATCAGATCCGCATCATGTTCGGCAGTACAGTCACTAATGCTGTCTGTCATTAATGTTAATCAAAGAAAATTGTAATTTAATTTCTAATTTAAGCAGTTAAGACTGTAAAGTGTTTGATAACCGGTAAATATGACATTTATTATAATTGGTTTAGGTGAAGATAGTTTTAAAGGTGCACTGTGTAAATTTTTGTAGCGTCTAGCAGTGAAGTTGCAAATTACAATCGCTCACCCTTCCCTTTCAAAGCACATAGCGAAGCTACGGTGGACGACACAGGACAAAAATGTTGTCTGAGACAGCAGAGAGTAGTTATCGATCTGTAGAGCAGTTTGTCCGTTTTGGGCTACTGTAGAAACATGGCGGTGCAAAATAGCGACTCATTATGTAAGGTCTTTATACTCCACTGAAAACATAGTTATGTATATTATATTGCATTTCTGTCAATAGATCCTCATAAATACTACACACTGCACCTTTAAGTTCACTTGAATTAAAAGTAATAAACTTATAAATGTTGAAATGGATAGCTTTCAATTATACGGTAATGTTGAATGTCATTAATAAAAATAAAAAATAAAAATGAATAGAGACAGTATTAGTATTAGTGATACTGATAAAAAGATGCCATTACAACAAATATTTAAATTTAACAACTACATTAATTTGGAGTGTAACTGTGAAATTATTATAATATAAAAATATTAAACACTCGGTCATGATTAATTACAGAAAAATGTGCGTTTAATTCATTCATTATTTTTAATTGATTGACAACTGCTGTCAAATCAATAATTCGTAATTAATTGCATCTAACACATACAAACCCGATTCCAAAAAAGTTGGGACACTGTACAAATTGTGAATAAAAATCAAATGCAATGATGTGGAAGTTTCAAATTTCAATATTTTATTCAGAATACAACATAGATGACATCAAATGTTTAAACTGAGAAAATGTATAATTTTAAGGGAAAATAAGTTGATTTTAAATTTCATGGCATCAACGCATCCCAAAAAAGTTGGGACAAGGCCATGTTTCCCACTGTGTGGCATCCCCTCTTCTTTTTATAACAGTCTGCAAACGTCTGGGGACTGAGGAGACAAGTTGCTCAAGTTTAGGAATAGGAATGTTGTCCCATTCTTGTCTAATACAGGCTTCTAGTTGCTCAACTGTCTTAGGTCTTTGTCGCATCTTCCTCTTTATGATGCGCCAAATGTTTTCTATGGGTGAAAGATCTGGACTGCAGGCTGGCCATTTCAGTACCCGGATCCTTCTTCTACGCAGCCATGATGTTGTAATTGATGCAGTGTGTGGTCTGGCATTGTCATGTTGGAAAATGCAAGGTCTTTCCTGAAAGAGACGACGTCTGGATGGGAGCATATGTTGTTCTAGAACTTGGATATACCTTTCAGCATTGATGGTGCCTTTCCAGATGTGTAAGCTGCCCATGCCACACGCACTCATGCAACCCCATACCATCAGAGATGCAGGCTTCTGAACTGAGCACTGATAACAACTTGGGTTGTCCTTGTCCTCTTTAGTCCGGATGACATGGCGCCCCAGTTTTCCAAAAAGAACTTCAAATTTTGATTGGTCTGACCACAGAACAGTTTTCCACTTTGCCACAGTTCATTTTAAATGAGCCTTGGCCCAGAGAAAACGCCTGCGCTTCTGGATCATGTTTAGATATGGCTTCTTTTTTGACCTATAGAGTTTTAGCCGGCAGCGGCGAATGGCACGGTGGATTGTGTTCACCGACAATGTTTTCTGGAAGTATTCCTGAGCCCATGTTGTGATTTCCATTACAGTAGCATTCCTGTATGTGATGCAGTGCCGTCTAAGGGCCTGAAGATCACGGACATCCAGTATGGTTTTCTGGCCTTGACCCTTACGCACAGAGATTGTTCCAGATTCTCTGAATCTTTGGATGATATTATGCACTGTAGATGATGATAACTTCAAACTCTTTGCAATTTTTCTCTGAGAAACTCCTTTCTGATGTTGCTCCACTATTTTTCACCGCAGCATTGGGGGAATTGGTGATCCTCTGCCCATCTTGACTTCTGAGAGACACTGCCACTCTGAGAGGCTCTTTTTATACCCAATCATGTTGCCAGTTGACCTAATAAGTTGCAAATTGGTCCTCCAGCTGTTCCTTATATGTGCATTTAACTTTTCCGGCCTCTTATTGCTACCTGTCCCAAAGTTTTTGGAATGTGTAGCTCTCATGAAATCCAAAATGAGCCGATATTTGGCATGACATTTCAAAATGTCTCACTTTCAACATTTGATATGTTATCTATATTCTATTGTGAATAAAATATAAGTTTATGAGATTTGTAAATTATAGCATTCCTTTTTTATTCACAATTTGTACAGTGTCCCAACTTTTTGGAATCGGGTTTATAAAAATCTAAAATCTAAATTTTAAAGTTTAAGTTGTATAATTACTAAAACTAACACTGAAATAAATAACTTCAAACTAACCAGAAATAAACAAAAACTAAAAACAATACAAAAGTACATAAAATGACTGAAACAATCTAAAGTACAAAAATACAAGCTAAATTAAAATATTAAGACTACAATACTATATAAATAATACTAAAATAAGACTTATTACACACACAATATTACTGTATTATATTGCAATTTTATTGAATATTTATTTATTATTTTATTCTGATTAGTCCATTTTTATTTAACCTATAACCCTTTTATTATTATTCCAAGCATGTGGAATTAGCATTGCTTATGAAATATGTTATATAAGTAAGTTTTCCTTGCTTTGCCACTGCATTATTTTATCAGGCAGGCTTCAAGTTAAGTATTACCAAATCACTTTCATATTCATAAATATTTACAACAACACTGAAAGGTGAACCATAGTGTATGAAACCTTCAGATGAAAGAAGCTTAAAATGAGCGATTTAATGCATGGCACGAAGCATGCGTGTCATGAAAACATTTCTCACAGTTTTCATTATAGTGAAGCCCAGTCCAGTAAATCAATAGCCCCAGGGATGCCTGCAGCGTATGATAATACACGGCACAAATCAGTCTAGACGTCTTTTAAGAACACGCATTCCCTGCACACGCCAGAATTTCGATTGCGTATCCTGAACAATCCATCCGGCCGTTCACGCTGGCAGTCAGTGTGTAAAACAAAGCTTAATTAGGACACACAGCGGTAAGTGAGGGGTGGTCTGGCAGCCCGAAGGTTAGAGCCAACATACTTTCATGCAATTCAATCCGCCTGAGAGACACAAAACAAATTAAAGGGCTGGCGAGATCACCATGACAACAAAGGGCTGTCATCATGTGCAGCATTCAAGATGCTTTTCCTGTCGGTTTTGTTTTTCAGCCAAATTTGACATTATTGAAACATCAAGAAGAAATGGGGTACATGCACAAACTCACACAGTAATTATCAAAAACATCGCCAGTGGGACATGCTGCAGTTTTTGCCGGAGTTCTTCAGAAACATGCACACATGAAGTCACGCATGTGTGAATAAAAGGTGTGCGGCAAACATGCAAATCGAGCTCGCACACAAACACCAGGCTAGCATAATAACTCACATCTCTTCAGACATCGCCCATCTCCAGTAATTAACCTCACCCATGCCATTTTTTCCCAGTCACTCCGTCAGAGCTCGTTTACACACATGCCCCCCCATTATTTTTGCAAAAGTCAAAACTTATAATTTGTTAACAGGAGGTGTGTTGTGATTTTCCTAAAAAACAGACCTATGACCTGGCAGATGATAAAAAAAGCTATATTTAAAAAAAAAAAAATCAATCGGCCTATTATTAACACTAGTAAGCAACCACCTAGCAACAACCCAGAGCACACTAGAAACCACCAAACAATGCCCTAAAAACCACTTAGAACACCTAAGCAACGACTAAATGTTTGACGAACTACCTAGAAACCACTCTGAACACCTAGTAACCTTCTAGCAATGCACAGAACACTGTTGCAATCCCCTTACAACTATTTAGATACCCTTAAAACTACCTAGCAACCACTGAACACATAGCAACTACCCCCTCCCTACACCCTAGCAACCAGCAAACAATGCTTGAGGAAGTAACTACTGGAAACCTTTCAGAACACCCTAGAAACCATCAAACAATGCCTTAGAAACCACTTAGAACACCCAAGCAAACACCAAACAATGCCCTAGAAACTATCCAGAACTATCTAGCAACCACCAAACAATCCCCTGGCAACCATCCAGTACACTGTGGCATCACTGCGGTGAGATTTCATAGATAAACTAATTAGAGCTGCATGATTCTGGAAAAGAGATTGCGTTTCTCTCGCGATTCTGAACAGACAACTAAATAAAATAACATGTAAATTACTAGAGGATTAGTGCTGCAGTCTATTTAAAAGTATTAATTAGAATGGATTTTGTTTTTTAAATGGGTTTGAATGAATGATTCAATGACTCGCTCGTACATACTTCACTTGTGCTGCGTCCCAATTCGCAATCTATCCGGCCTAAGTATTCGAAAACAGAATTAGTACATCCCAAATCATAGTATGTTGAAATGAGTATTAATATAAAGTGAATAATATAATATAAAGTTAATTAAATGAATTATACAGATCAGTGCCCACAACCCATTGCAAGTTGACGAGGATTCGATTAGAAATACAAACGCGGATAAAACATGGTAAAAAACTACAAACATGGTGGCTGGGCGAGTCCGATAAAAGGGTTTGAGTGCAGTATCTAACTTGACCAAAATATATTTATTTAATATTATCCACATTATATTTAATCTGCAACAGCATCGGGAACTTTTGTAATGATACGTTTGGCCATTAACTTTTAAATGCATCATTGTTTTTAAAGGGGTCATGAAGGCCTGAGGTCAACTTATGACAGCCGCGTGGTTTTTACATTCAAAAACATCATAATGAATAAGTAATAGGCTATTTTATACCCCGGTTTTGAGCCTCTCTCCTGAACGCTCAGATTTTAAGGGCGCCGCACTGAGGACTTAGAAGTAAACACCTACTGCCATGATTGGATAACAGTTTTGCATATTATGAGTTTCGACTCCCCCGTCAGTACACATGGGGAATTGTTTTGAAAACATCCAATGTGGAAAAATGGTAACCGTAATGATTCGCCCATACATGTTCGACCCAGAGTCTGATCCTGAATCGCAGGACAAAGAACCAAGAACACCTCAAACAGAAAGGATATTACAGCCTGTGACAGCATGGCAAGTTATCCTTAATTAGGTTTATATCTAATGTATCTGTTTTTTCTAATTTTATATTATAGTGTAACCGAAGACGTTAGCAAAAGTTTAGTCAAAATTCAAATATTTACCAATATCGTGAAACAATTTTGCTTTCTACATATGCTTTATACGTCTTGGTTGTGACAAGTCAGTATTTGTACTGTTTCGTGTTAATGCATTATGAATGAATGAACTATAGTTTGTCGAATGTTGTACCGTTGAATTTTAGTTCAACATGGTCAATGAGGTGTAGAACCTGTGTTTACAAACGATTCCGCGGTGAAATAAAGCGAACAAACGTCTTCCACAACCAGACACAGCATATATTACTCTCTTCTGCGTGTTTATTGCTCGGTAGTGCGATCCGTTTAGCTCCACGAGTCGGTGAGCGGGGCTACAGAAGTAGGCGTAAATATTTATCTGTTGAGGCGGTATTTCAGCATACGATGACGCCAAAGGTCGACACATTCTGAGATCAAGCGTTTTCTGGGCCTGGTGTCAATAAAAGCTTTTCTTTGACTAACAAAGAAGTTTTCAGCTCTGATTTCTGAATTCATCACCCCTTTAAATTGCAAACACATGAGGGGAGTCTCCGCATGAAAGACCCACGAATGGCAGATCAACGTGCTACTACAATTCTCTCCAATACGGTAGGGTTAAATTAAATTGAATGTGGTGGATTTTAACTGTGACGAGATGACTGACAGGGCAGTTTACGGTGACAGGATGCACGTAACCAAGCGACAGAGCTGTCTGTTAAATATGTCAAAGTAGTATGTCCCAAAGCTTGCATACTTTTCTGCTACACACTCAAAAGTATGTACTTTTTCTTCACAAAAAGAGCATAGGTGGAGTTTTATTAGAGTTTGGGTGGAGTTTATCAATGTCAAAATGATCGAGATGGCCAATCAAATCAAAGAAGGCGGGTCTTACTGTCATACTGTCACACAGTGAGAGATTGTGGAAGATGTAAGTAGATGCAAGTCTTAGACAACCGTTTTATGATAGACATGTTCAGCTACCGACAGCAATGAACTATAATCTAGGTTATGCAAAAAATGCGATCATGATTCACGGAATTCATAAATGAACGTGACGACGAGGCAAAAAAAGTGTTGGCATTTTCTACATATTAGACATACGAGTAAGAGTGACTTGTGCACATTTTATGAATAAAATATTATTTGCAAATAGTTTATTTATTCTCTTAAATGCCTTTTAAGTCATTTAATTCCTTTATTATTATTATTGTAACACTTTACAATAAGGTTCATTAGTTAACTATGACTAATAACTATGACTAACTAATGAACTGCACTTATAAAGCATTTATCTTTGTTAATGTTAATTTAAACATTTACTAATACATTATTAAAATCTTGTTAACATTAGCACCGTGAACTAACATGAACAAACCATGAACAGCTGGATTTTTATTAACTAACATTAACAAAGATGAACAAATACAGTAATAAATGAACTGCACATGGTTAGGTCATGGTTGTTAATACATTAACTAATGTTAACTAATGAAACCTTATTGTAAAGTGTTACCATTATTATTTATAATAATCTAAATTATACCCCAAGGTTAATTATACCCACAGGGTGAGCACCCCCTGCTGGCCTCAGTAACACCTCTACCAGCAGCAACCTAGTTTTTCCCAGTTGGTTTCCCATCCAGCCCTGCTTAGCTACAGGGTGTTTATGGCTTTAGCTATAAAGTTGGATTTATCTTATCATTATAACGAGTTTTGATTGATTTCATTTTAACATAAATGCTGTAGGCCTAGCCTATTAAACTAATTTCAGAGCTCTGTATAGGTCATTACACAAAAACATCCACAACATTTTAACTGGAAGGTTCGTTTACATGGTTATTAAATAATAACCATTAGGGAACGTTCTATATCATAAGTTATTTTTCGATAATTTAAACTAACCACTATGGTTCTGGGATTGCTATTTTATGGTTGCAAAATAATAACCTAAAAATGTATAAAGACAATTGTGCAACTCTACTGCAAATAAAAAATAAATTCATAATAAAAGCCATGCTGTGTTCAGATAGTCAATGAGTGAATGGATGCTGAGCTGAACAGAACGCTGGGTTGGAGGAGGTGGGAGGGGAGCAGGTGTGATGACCGACGAGGTTCTCGCACCTCCCTAGGAGGGTTAGAGCAATCAATTCCCTCCTACACACACTGACTGACTGGCTACACAGCATCCACTAATGCTTGACCCTCTTCCTCGCAATCAGAAACCAGTCTCATATTTAGGGTTTACATTAAGAACAGACCTTTCCCAGAGGATACAGGACGAGACTCTTATATGTCACACATTCGCAGCTTTAACAGAGAGAAAAAGACGAGTAACACACCAGATGGCGACACTTTCTTAATACAAAAAAGTGAGAAGTGTGACATAACCTTGGCTGGAATTACTGGAGCTTTCTTTTAAAGATTATAGCTTGATGTGAAAGAAGTTAGAGCCAAATGAATCAAAATGTATCCAAGCAGAGTTATATTCACAATGTTGAATATTTAATCATATTTATCACTTCTCTTTATAACACTTATATGTAACTTATATGGAGGTGCAAAACTACATATTTCAGTGTTTTTAAATAAATAATAAATCATATAAAATAATCTACATAATATAACCTACTCAACGTTCCCGCATGAACAAACATCACTGCGGATTAAAAATGTAAACATTGAAATTATTTATAAAAATGCAGTGAATATGGACAACGGGATATGATGTCATGCTCTTAGTCTTCTGTTTTTAATAAATAATGAATTATAAACAACAAATAATAATAATAATAATAATAATAATAATAATATTCAGAATGTTCAAATGCATTACCTTCTTAATGCTCCCGCAATACTGCACACTTCTATTAGTCCATAAGTTCAAAATGTTAATTTATTGATGCATCAAATAATACCTTCTGTAATGCTTAACAGGCCATTAAATGTACCTGTATGTATGTACCTGTATTAAATGTATGTAAATGTAAAATATTTTTAATAAATAATAAAAGTTCAAATATATTACTTACTCAACGTGTGTACTATATTGCAATTTAATTTTAATAAATACAATGCTATAATGCTTAACAGATTATTAAATGCACCACTTTTAGAGCAAATCCAAAACATTTTTTTTTTAGAGAAAATCCAATGTGTGCAGGGCCATTATGGGCCGTTCAAGGTTTTAAGACAATGATTTAACCCAGACCACCTTAAATATCTTTTCTCAAGCCTCCTTAAATCAATGGTACTCTATTGGCAGTTGCCATGGCAACTATGGGAGAAGTCTCTTTTTCAGGCTCTTTCATTCACTGAGTGGCTTATGTATATTAGAGTGCATTGAATGCACAAGTGTAAATATGAGCATGTGCATGTGTGCCAGATGAGTCTTTAAATGTCCTGTGAAAATTGTGCTATCAAAACAAACCAGCAGGAATCATTAATTAACAAGCACCGAGTAAATTTTGGAGCGTTAGAACAATGGAAAAATTATTCCATTGTTGCTAAATTAAACAGACACGCCTCTGTAGTTAGACAAAGATGTTTAAGTTTTGTGACTAACATTGATTTTGAAGGCAAAATTAGGTTGACACATACAGATCATCTTTTATCTAGCCGTTGATGGGAATTTGTGATGAATCTGTGCCGCCCCATGAGGATCATAATCTAACAGACATCTGAATTAAATTCTGAATAATGTACATGTCTGAACTTTGAAGACAGATGTGGATCAAATTTGCAATACACAAAGTGATTTTTACGCAGCAGATAGCACTGAACACAATGGAAATCAATCATGATTATGTGTATGAGCTTAAGTCGTTGCACAGACCTGCCCAAAAAATAGATCTATGTTGTACTACGGAGAGGGATATTAGTAGTCATGTCACAGAAAGGCATTAAAAGACCTGTGGAAAGAGATATTGATTTCTCTGGCCCCATTAAATTGCATTTTAATTCAACAGAAGGTTTCAAAGATGGTAGATTTGGGTACATAGAAGCACTGAATGAATGAATGAATGAATGAATGAATGAATGAATGAATGAATGAATGAATGAATGAATGAATGAATGAATGAAATGAATGAATGAATGAATGAACGAACGGACAAACGAACGGACAAACAAACAAACAAACTAAACAAATGAAGGCATGCATGGATGGATGGATGAATGAAAAAATAATAAATTAATGGAAAGGAGGATTAATGCTTTACAGATGAATGAAATCCCTTTCTTATCAAACAAATGAATGAAAAATCAGATAGATAGATACTTAAAATATGGGTGAATGAACAAACAAACAAATGAATAACCAAACAAATGAATGAACTGAGGATAGATGTATGGATGTATGTATGGATGGATGGATGGATGGATGGATGGATGGATGAACAAACAAACAAATGATGAACGGCTTAATAGATGACGAATAAACTTATGATCGAACAAATTAATGAATGAACAAGTAAATGAATGAATGGAGGATAGATAGTTGTGGCGAGGTTGACGAGCGAGAGACGTGGCAGGAGCGAGTCCTCTCATGAGGGAGCTCGGAGGCATATAAGGACAAGTGACACCAGTGAAGGACGAGAGAGGACCAGGCCTGGACTTTATGTTGTGTTTGGTTTATATTTTATTATGTGTGTGCGTGGCAGTCGTCCGTGAGGGGCTGCCCGCGTTACTTTCGTTTTGTTTATTTTAATAAAGTATTTTAAACGCTCACCGGTTCCCGCCTCCTCCTTCCCATAACAAAGAACTACGTTACAATAGTTAAAGGATGGGCGAATGAACAAATAAATAAATAACGACGATAAGATGATGGATGGTTGGATGGATGGTTTAACAAACAAACAAATTAATCCCTGAGCAAACGAATGAATGGAGAATAGATGGCTTAAAGGATGGATGGATAGATGGACGGACGGACGGACGGAAGGACGGACAAACGCGCAAATGAATCAACATGCAAATGAATAGATGATAAATGGCTTAATGGATTAATTAACTAACAAACGGTTGGATGGATGGATGGCTGAGCAAACAAACAAATGAATCACTGAGCAAACGAATGAATGAATAGAGGATAAATGGCTTAATGGATGAATGAATGAACAAACAAATGGAGAAAGGATAGATGGATGATGGATGAACAAACGCGCAAATGAATCAACACGCAAATGAATGGATGATAAATGGCTCAATGGACGAATTAACTAACAAACGGATGGATGGATGGATGGATGGATGGATGGATGGATGGATGGATGGATGGATGGATGGATGGATGGATGGATGGATGGATGGATGGATGGGTGGACGGACAATGGATAGACGAACAAACAAATTAATCAACACACAAATGAATAGATGATAAATGACAATGGATAACTAACAAACGGTTGGATGGATGGATGGACAAACGAACAAATGATTAAACGAGCAATAGAATGAATGACTGAATGAATGAATAAATGAATGAAGGATAGATGGTTAATGGACTAATGGATAAACGAATGAATGGCTCTAAAGATGGGTGGCTTTATGAATGAACAAAAGAGATCAATTAAAGAGATAAACTGATGCATCAATGTTGAATGAACTTTCTTTTTATCCAATCCATCCAGTCATTCATAAACACAGTGTGTAAATATCATGAGCTGGTAGAGTTTGTCTTTCTGGATGTTTCATGAAAACAGAGGACAATCTGAGTGTGTCCTGACATCGTGAACAAACGCACAAAATGGAAATTCATGTTACGCTCTCTCACGCGCATGTCTCCGGGGTGTTCAATTACAAGTAGAGGTCACGACACCAAATTTCTCCGAGTGTAAAAAGGAGAAAGATACTCACACACACATTAAAACACCAGTGCACTCACCATCTTCCTCACATTCCTCTGGGGGCTTGGCTTTCTTCGCTAGTCGAGGGTCGAGCCATGATGTCGTTTTGGTATTGTGACTGAAAAGAAAAGAATTTTGTAACAATTAATAGTACATAGTTACCAGTATCCAAATCCAAATTATGTCAGCCAAATGTTGGTACAAGCCTCACTTTGAAATATAAAACATTCTAGACTAGATATCCCAGAAGGCCTCAGTCACAGCGGTTGGGGGTTTTCCAGTTAAAACAATGACAATCAATAGTTTTAATAAGTCCCTCGTTTCTCATTAAGGACAGATGGAGGGAGGGGAACATCTTTCTCTCACTCTTAAGACTGTTCTTTCCTCTGTTACTCAGATTCAGTTTTATGGTGATCCATTCATTATCTTGATGATTCATGATGGTAACTGAAATTGTACTAATAATTTCAAATGTACTAACGCTAAGTGATACTGAATATTCATGTTATTTTAAAATACTGTCATGAAATTCATGATTTAAATAAAATTAAATAGTATTTATTGGTATATAATTGGTTTGCATCATCGCTAAAAAGTTCACGGAAGTCCACATGCAGCATTTTATATCTTTAAAAATGCTCTTAAAAAAATAATAAATACTGCTTTTTATCACAAATTATTTGAATATTTTGGTTTATATAAATGAAAACAATATATTTTTGTTATTTCCTCCATCTAGCATTAAACAGATTTAAAGGGGTGATGAATTGAGAAATCAACTTTGCCTTGAGTTCATCATGATATAAGAATATCCTCTGAAGTTTCAGAGCTGAAAACTTCCTTGTTAGTCAAAGAAAAGCTTTTATTGACACCAGACCTAGAAAACGCCAGCCATATTCTCAGAATATGCCAACCTGTGACATCAGATTGTGGTGAAACGCCATCTCAAGCCCGCCCACCGACTCATGGAGCTAAACGGATCGCGCTACCGAGCAATAAACATGCCGGCTCCAGCTCATGTGCGTAAGCATGTGTTGTTCGCTTCATTTCATTGTGGAATCGTTTGTAAACAAGACACAGGTCGAGACTGGATTTGCAGACATATTGAGATTAAAACGCAATGCTGTGCCTTCTATATTGGATCCGACAGGAATGGTGCAACACACTTACTATGGGAGTAAAACATGTTTTTTATGTGATAGTATTGCATTGTTACAGATCGTACTGATTATGTGTAAGTGTCTAACTGAACATACCTTAGCACGATGTCAAAGGCTGGAGAATCCTTTATTTGTGGTGTTGTCATTGTGTGATCAGACTCGGACATGTATGGGCCAGGGCTCGCAAAGCCCAACGTCTCGGGCTATGTGTTTTTCAGACAGGCTACCAAAACGTAAGCCCGGCCTGCCGACGGGCTATCCTGAATAGTGAAATAACATTCCTTTCTTGATGTGCATTGTTCACTCTCTTAACTTGATATTTGAAGGACACACTTATATCCACCGATGGGGCGGACCAACCAATAGAAAAAAATAACATTCCAATCAATCACGGGTGGATGAGATAAATCATCGTGTTTGTTTGATAAAGACGTTTCGCGAACCCTGTGAGAGAATCATTCCGGTTGCCGTTTTCAAAACAATCCCTCCCTCATGTGAACTGATTAAATATGCAAATCTTATCCAATCCTAGCCGTGGGCATTTACTTCCAAGTCCAGGGTCCTTTTTTTTGCAAAAACAGCCCTAAATAGTTTAAAAATTCAATATATGCTCATGTTAAAAATTCAACTTTGAGAGAAGTTTTCATTTTCTAGTAGCCTATGTTTAGCATGTCTGTCAGTCCAAATCCAATTTTTGTGCATATCCGACTGAAGTGTGGCAAGTGTGAACAGCAAAAAAAAAAAAATCTTTACAAATCCGTTTCGAGCTACATTCATATATGCTTTGAAATCCAATTCAAATCACATTTCTGGAAATCCGTTTCAGTCTAACTGCTCTGATCGAATTTTGCGTGGTTTATGTGACTTTTTCATCCCACGTAAAACGTAAATGTCAGAAGTTGTCATAGGAAACATGCTAAAAGTTGCTGTATCAACAAGGTTGTGCAGTTGCAAAGTGACGGATGAGCAGAAAACAACAATATAACAATATAAATGTTTTGAGATTGGCAGGGACGACAGCACAGAATAAAGCCGCACATACCAGCCTCATACGTTTCTGTCGCTGTCTCAAAAGATGAAGTAGTCCAGCAGGTGGCAACACAATGTCATGTTGTAAATAAAACAACATCTGTATTGCAAACCCCTCCATGTTGCGGTTGTTTTTGGCAACATCACTTCCATAGAAACCAACGCAGATATTCCAGAAAACGTAAGAGCGGCATAGGACACAAATCGGATGCAATACACAATGAGGACAGCAAATCATTTTAGATCAGATTCCAATCGGATACACAAATAATCAGATTTGGACTTGCAATGTAGTCAATGTAGCCTATAAGACTTGACACTCTTCAGATCAGTACGAACAACTGTACACCTAAACACATTTTATACATTTCAAAACACGAAAAAAAAAATGGTCAAAGGCTTGGTGTTGTCTCTTTGTTTTACTGACTGAGAACCCGCTTCAGATGATTCAGTGAAAGACACATATGAATCGATTCAGACTGTTTTGGCCATATTCAAAGAAAAAGAAAGAACCGACTGAAAAGAATGATTCATTCACGAATGATCGGCATTGCTGGTTCAGTCAACAGAAATACGGGACACTGCTGGAAATTCCACAGAGAAAGTGTTTCTCAGGTCTGTCGGAGCGTTCATGATAGGCAAAGTGCGTACACCCCTAGGCGCCGCTGATTTTAGCTACATTTCCAACCCGACTGTGTCTGAAGTCCAGCAAATAATTTCCAAACGCAGTCAACTGAACTGCAATAAACTGAGTGAGCTCAATACGGCACACATAAATAATTCAGACATCCGTAACAATCTGTAAAAGAGGACACTGCAACAGGTAGCGCTCCATATGTTCACACCTCTTTCATTATGAAGTGTGCTTTGAAGTGCACTTCACTCACTCTATGAAGTAAACTTCTCCTTTTTCAGTGTAGGCCATCTCCCAGTTGTCTGGCAAAGGGCCCAGTTCGTCGTTCTCCTGGGAGTCTTGTGGGGACTTGGGGGCATCTACTTCTTCCTCCTGGGCATCTGTGGCTGTGAGGGTGGGGGTTTCAGGTGGGCATGGCTGGACGGGCACGTCTCCAGAAGCATCGGTGCTCTTGTCCTCATGTTCGCTCGATTCTGGGAGGAAAACAAAATGAATCAGTGTCAAGCGTGACCTTTTGACTTAGAGACTTATTTGACAGTAGATTATTAGAAAGGATGGTACAAAGAGATACGGTTACATAAAACAAACAAGTAATGATAAGGACAGTCAGTCAAAGACAACTAGTATTAATACAGATTTCATTTTTAACACCACTAACACATTTATTGTATTTATTCAATTAAGACATGTTATAATAGTGAAGTATCCTAATGAGTCACAATGCATCAATTGTTTTTTATCCAATCCCGCTCCAATCAGAAGAGAATCAGTTCAAAAACAGCACTAATGTAAAGAAAACCCGGCTGATTACATCAGAGATGGCAGGGAAAAAAAATAGAGACTCGTGTTGCGTTTTCAGTGAATTATTTACTTGTGTGTTTCGCTTTAAAACATGAGCTCTGTCATATTCTCTGAAGAGCGCAAGCCCTCACACATCACGCTGTGTGAAATACAGACTGAACGGAGCATCAAAACATCCCACCGCTGTGTGGCCAGATTGATACGCAAACTACGTTTCTCGGCTGGATAAAGTAAACCAGCGTTTCGCTAGTAAAGTTTTGGCATTCAAGGTAAAGACGATTTCAGTGGCTTACAAGAATCATGCCAGTGTAAGTCCATTATATTGATGTGCAAACAAACCTTTTATGTGTGCTCTGATGCACTGATCTCAGAGTGTTTTTATGCACATACAAATTTCAGTACATTCACGTCATTTCCATACATATTTTATTTGTCATATGTATGCTGCTGAGTTTAACAATTCTAAATGGATCTGTGTATGGTATATGCAGTCAGGTCAAGGTGGTTGGTTTATTGTTTTTTTTGGCATCCACGAGGTTCTGTTCAGTATCACACTTTGCTGTTGCATTGTACACAAACTATACATACTATGAATTGTGAAAAGTCTGTAATGTTCATGTAATGGGTGCTTTGGGGTCCATACATTTATGAATTATGGACTCCTTTAATTATTTGTTTATTTAGTGTCCTTTTGGAGTCTCCAAATGTCATTTTTGGAAAGACACCTAAATTTAACTTAAAAAAAAAAAAATTAAAATACTGTTTTGTAGGGATCACCCTTCAGTTTAGATGGTTTGCTTTTCTAGATATCGCAAATGATGAAAAAATTAACATGCTAAACAAAACAAATGGTGAATGCAAAATTTCACACAAAAGGGTGCGATTAAATCACAATTTATTTATTGAGAGGCCCTAATTTAAATACATTACATAAAAGGTTCAATAAAATGACATTTAAGGTGCACTGTGTAAATTTTATCGACATCTAGCGGTGAGGTTGTGAATTGCAACCGTCTACCGCTCACCCGCTCAGAAGTTTGTCCGTTTAGGGCTACTGTAGAAACATGGCGGCGCAAAATGGCGATATCACTGTAAGGAGACCTGCGGTGTATTTAGATAGAAATGGCTCATTCTAAGGTAATAAAAACATAACGGTTCATTATGTAAGGTATTTATACACCACTGAAAACATAGTTATGTATATTATATTGCATTTCTGTCAATAGAGCCTCATAAATACTACACACTGCACCTTTAAATTATATTTTAGGTTACCATAAATGTACATTCTGCAGTACACTTTAACCCTACTTTAAAGACAATAGAAGTCATTTAGAATTACATATACATTTTCTACTTAAGTGGGTTGAAAAAACACTGAAGTTCAGCGGTTTACATTTAATATACATTTTAACTATAAGACAATTTCATTTAATAGCAATTACATGCAATTAAGTGTCACTTAGTTGTATTCTTATAAAGTAACTATATAATTTCCTTAATAATTACTGTTTTTAAAAGGATGCTAAATAGTACTTCTTCTCTCTTTTTTTTTTTTTTTATTGATTTTTTTATTGATTTTTGAAGTTATGTTTTTGGCCCTTTTTTTACAGGAAAGCATGGGGTGAAGATATGCGGGAACGGGATCGGCAAAGGACCTCTAGCTGGGAATGGAACTCAGTTTCGCTGGAGGCACAGTTGCGCTATATGTCGGCGTGCTAACCACTGGGCTATTGGCGCGGACGAGAAATTGATTGTTTAAAGGATTACTTTTATAATATATTGCTATATTGGTGCGTATAGATGCGTGAACGAGTACATTTTTGCTTGTGCACGTTTAGTAAAACTACTATGAAAAAATTCCACCAGCCCTACAAAAAAGTGCCTCAATGGCTCAGTATGATTCAAAAGCTCATTTTGAAGTTACAAACAACAGTCTTTCATTAGAAACGAGATGCACTAACTATGAAACCCACATTTGTAATAGACTTGGTTGAGAGTTTGGTCATTCTAAACCATCTCGGTAAAAGTGGAAGGTTGTAACCTGGTGTGATGGCGATGCCGTTGCCATTGACGATGGGGCTCTCTTCCTCCTCCTCTTCTGGTGGCTCAATGCTGTCCTTCTCCATGTTGCTAACGGACTTGTTTCTCTTCCTTTTTCCCTCTGCACTGGGTCGGGCACCGGGCAAGAGTTGGTCCGTCACATTAAACAGCATCGGCGTGGGTTCGGCAGGAGGCTTTGGCGTGCCATAGAAGTTATCTAGAAACAACAACAAAAAAACACATGTTTGGGACTTCCACAGCTACTTGGCATGCAAAAAGGTGAAGTTTGACTTTGAGTAACTTTCCAATCATGTTTTTTCATGAACTTTGCTGGAGTCATTTTATTTCTGTGTGATGTTTGCCATTACGGCACCTTTGTTCACTGGCGACTCAATCGTTTCATTCGAGATTGAAAAGAAATCATGTGTATCCGGGGAAATCTGTTTAATGATTAAAAACTGAGCTCCTGTGTGGGTACGGTACAGGCTTTATGAATTCATTTGCAGGTCATAAGGGACAGAAACAGAAGAGGTGAAATTCATTGATTAATTTACATTACAGCCTGTGAGCCAGAATCATAGACAGAGTGGGTTAACCTAAAGTGACCTGAGATCAGCATAATCAAGACCACAAAACCTACAAAATCAATATACCCACAGTTATGCTGACTTCTATTTAAATATTCTATATCCTGTTAAAATGACAAACAGTCATTTTTTGTGTTCAAGCGATTTAAATTAATTTATATATTTAATTTATATATAATAATTAAAGTGTAATTTATATATGTGATGGTCTCCACTCCAGTCTTCAGTGTCACATGATCCTACAGAAATCATTCTAATATGATGATTTGTTGCTCAAGAAACATTTCTTATTATTAACAATGTTGAAAACAGTTTAACAATTTTGTGTGATTGTTCTGTTTTTTTTTTCAGGATTCTTTGATAAATAGAAAGTCTAAAAGAACAGGATTTATTTGAAACAGATTTTCTATTTTCTAACATTATAAATGTCTTTACTGTCATTTTTGATCAATTAAAAGTAAGTTCTTTTATAAAATAAAATAAAATCTTACCATTTTTAAATGGTAGTGCATCTGCTAAGGGTTAATTTTTTCAACTTTTAGCAGGACACTTTTAGCATAAAGATGATTTCAAAGTTAATAACTAATAAGCTAATAAATTTGATTTCATTCAACAATAGGGATAGTTAACATGAATGAAGAATGAACAATACATCTACAGCATTTATTAATCTAAATTAATGTTAAAGCCACAATATGTAATTTTTCACTACTAGAGGTCGCTTTTTCAAAACAAAGGCGTAGCTTGATGACGCCTTGATTTCACAGAGCTTTTATGATGCCGCAGACGAGCACTTCCGCTTCTTCCGGTCATGTGTATGTGGGGTAACGCAGCGCTGTTTTATCATATTAGAATCAGATACATTATTTGAGTGTGTTGAAAGTTATGTTATAATGCTACTCTGTGTGTTAGCTCTGCGGCTACTATGAGACACTTGTTGCACACTGCAGTAAGCTAGATGGATATTAGACATGGTAAAACATGGTACTCGCAGTAAATCAAGAAAACGAGATTTAAACAATAAGACTAACTATGTTGAACAGTGATTTGTTTTCTGTCGATGAATGTATCCAAACAGTTGCTCACCTGTCTAATAAGACACATAATATATTAAAGTGTCTTTGGTGTTTCCATGGTTTCTACAAAATAAAACCAGAAATCGAGGGTAACGCAGGTATGACGTCATTGATAGGTGACGCACGGACACAGTCCGTGTCCTGGTTAAAATTGCTTATTTAAACATTCTTGGAAACATTTGGGATAATGCAAGCACACAAGTCAACAAAATATATTTAAATATTATTGTTCTAGTGTTTTGGGGATATTTTAATCAAAAAAGCTTACATATTGTACCTTTAATTTGTACATTTACTAATACATTATTAAAATCAATGATGAACAACATTGCACAGCTTCTGGTTGTGAAACCGCCAAGATTTAAATTCCCGAAGAAATGGGATAACCTTTCACAGGTGAGAATGTGTTGGTTTGTGTTTTTATATAAATAAATAAATATTACAGGTCTTTATACAATATTATAAAATGTATGTCTTATTGTTTTGTCTTAGTTTAGCAAAATCATCTGCTGAAGTCTTTTACTGAAATGGATTCATACATGCATGTAACTACGGTTGCAGACAAATTGCTCTTGAGCGTTCACAGACCGGCGTTTTTACTGTTCCAATATGGTGGACGGCTTATGTGTAGTGGCTCATAGAAACAGCCAATAATGAGGCATCTATGTTTATATATTTATTGTTATGATGCTTTGCCTCACAAAATCATGGAAAGGATCACCTCTCCTCACAAAGACAAAAGAAACCTGCATCTGAAAGTAGTCCACACACCTCAGCCGGTCCTCAAGAGACCAAACTGCACTAGTTCTGAATACCTTTGCTCAATGTCAAAGACATGCACACTCTTTCTTGCAGTAACATCAAGCAAATTTAAGAAAAATCATATTCCTAGGCTGCTATGGTGTAACAGGTGTGGCATAAGCTAACAGTGAATTTTACTTACCTTCGTACGTTCCACTTTCTAACAAGGCCCCACTTTTCTCTAATTCCATAAACCGCTCAACGCTCACAAAGTTGTAGTCCACACCTGGGACCTCACCCTCTTTGGGCTGTCTCGTCGTGCCTGCAAACAAAACAACATGCTTTATCACATCTGTCAGAATGCTGGTAAAAGACTATCATAATCATATACCATGGTATTTAGCCAAGTAGATTTTAAATGTATTTTATTTTATTGATTGGTTTATTTAAATAGGACAATGCAGAATTCCAGCAAAAGAGCTAAAAATATGCATTGTATATGAGGAATATAATATATGCATATTTGCATATTTTTAAATGCAAGATGTAAAATACGATAAGAATTAAGTTTAAAATGAAGAATGCTTGACAATTATAAAGTATATAATAATTTCAAAGATACAAAGTAATAAACAGCAATATTGATCTGCATATTTTTACTAAAACATTTTAATATACAAAATTTGAAGTTTGGAGAAAAATGGAGTTTGAGCTTATTCACAGAAATGAATCAGACTTGTCATTATCTTCTGAAGTTTAAAGAAAGTTAATGGCCAAATAAAATGTGCATAAAATAAATCACAAAATTCACAATATTGCTTATTTTTACATTGCAGGAAAACGGTGAATTGTTATTGTATCTTATATATTTAGTAAGTCAGTAAGACGCTCAGCTTTTATTCACAGCAAGAAAGCATTAAATTGATCAGAAGTGACAAAGATGTTTATATTACAAAAGATTTTCAAATAAATGCTTTTCTTTTAAGCTTTTGATTAATCAAAGAATCCAGAAAAAAAACGTGTCAGTTTCCATAAAAATATTATTAAGTGGCACAACTGTTTTCAACATTGATTAAAAAAATGCTTCTTGAGCAGCAAATCAGCATATTAGAATGATTTCTGAAGAATCACATGACAGGAATAAATTGCACTTCAAAATATATTATTTAAAAACAAAATTATATATTTTTGTTCAAATAAATGCAGCTTGGTGAACATAAAAAATCTTAATGACCCCAAATATATATACACTCTAAAAAATGCTGGGTTAAAACAACCCAATCGCTGGGTTAGTCCATTTTCAACCCAACTTGGGTTGTTTTTAACCCAGCATTTTTTAGAATGTAGGTAATACCATGGTACTTTCTGGTACTTTTTTGAAAGGAGCAGCTTTTAAAACTAATAATGACAAACAGTCAGGTTAAACAAATCACCAAGCAATAAAGTAACTCTGAAAACTCTGTCGTTCCCAAGTTCCATATTGACTGTTTATGTAAATTCGGCACATAATTAATGCATTAACTGAGGCTGAGTCTTCTGAGGGTAATCAAACATTCTTAAGAAATCAGGCACTGGGGATTTGCAAGACACATACTTAGCAACGATATCATAATCCAGTCCCTTGAGCTCTCAACCAAATCATCTCTGATTTCACAAAACTCACTCTGAAGGGGAAAAAAATAAACACATCAAGCTTTTGGCTTGTGAACTTCACATGAGAAATAGTCCATCCTTGCTGTTTGCTTTTACAAGTTGCTTTAATGACCTTCCCATCATGCCAAAGCAATGACCAATGATCAGGTGAAACAGACTTACAACACATGAGCCATTGAAATATGAAGCTAACTGACAGAAAAGCCATTTCATGTTTCCGTGGAAAAACTGCAATGCAGTCGAGATTAGGGTAGCCTTAATTTAGCATTCTTATTAATTCAACAGATGTGAATAAATTGTTGAATAAAATTTTTGTTTGTTTTTTGTGCACAAAAAGTATTCTCGTCGCATCATAAAATTAGGGTTGAACCACTCACTGGAGTCACATGGACTATTTTAACAATGTTTTAAAAAGTTGTGAGTTGTGAAAATTAAGTGATCTAGGACTTTTATACAATGCGTGCTATTGTAAAGACTGAAAAAGCTGTGCCCCGATTCAGAGGCTGCACCCTTTGAAGGACACAGACTTCAAAAGCCATGCATTCAAAGTCATCAAAGATCGAACCGAGCATTGTTAAATGGGATGGTCTAGCTAACGGAGGATTGTTCTTGTCGCCCAGCAACTGTGAAAGCTGCTGTTGAAGAGCGGCAGTAACGTTTGTACTGGACTTTTGAAAGTTATATTCAACTGTCTGAAAACAAAACAGGGTTCACAACTTGTCTAAATAGGTTCACCGTGGCCCATTTATGTACATAATAAAGAGAATAAACTACACAAAACGCATCTTCTCTGTCTTCACCAGTGCGCAATGAATCTTGGGATAGGCTAGGCTGCGAAGGATCCAGTCGTTCTATCCTTCGTGGGCTGGGAAATGAAGGAAGCATTTGTAGGCCACATTTGCAGGAGCCTTTGTGATGCATTCAACCGTCGAAGGGTGCAGCCTCTGATTTGGGACGCATCGTTTTCATCTATGTTAAACTCAATATGGCGCCTAACCTGAATAAAGTTTATAGAACAGCAAAGTTACTCAATCGTCCCACTCTCAACAAGGTTTGGATTCAAAGGCCAGATAAAACTCATCCAATATAAGAAAACTGCAAGCCAGACACTAGCAACAAAAATAACAGGACTGCAGAGATTCGGTCAGTCATACAGCAGCTAAACCGTCTGTTGAGATAAAGCATTATCATTCACATATAACAACAATGGTCCAATCAGACATCATTCTGGCTATTATTGCCATATAATTGCTAAACTGACTCCATCACAATGAATCAAACTGTCAGAAACTAATTTTATACATGGCCAGACATAATTTTCATTATAATTTCCACAGTATCTCCAAATATAACTAGACACATACAACAAAATAAAGCAATAAAAAAAAAAAAAAAAAAAAAGGCTAAAGCGCTTATTTCGTGCACTGCAAGAGAGCTAAAGGAGGTTTCTGGACACATGTTCAGCTGGTTGATCAGTTAAAGCCACTAAACATCTGCTAGACCAGCAAAGCACCTAGAAGCATTAATTATATTATTTCTTATTGGTTATTCACTGTCACATGGGCACAGGTGATCACTTCCGTTTTCTTTATTATTTATTTGATGGATTGTTTGAAAGAGTTGGAAGGGGCGAGTAGCAGGTGCCAACTTTCTATTGATCGTATTGCATCGGTTTGAATGCTGTATCATGTCTTCATATGCCTTATCCAAATAAAATCGAAAGCAAGCTATGATCTTTTTGATGGAAAATTACCAAGTGCAAGCGAGTCGCAAAGGATTACCTAGCTTCTATTTGGCTATCGGATGTTGCTAATATACTGGTTTAAATTGATTTTGTTTTCAGGATCAGAAAATTACAAGAGCCACATTTAGGGCCCTATTTTAACAATGACATGCGCATGACACAGGTGCACTTAGGGTGTGTCTGAATCCACTTTTGCTAGTTCAGCAACGGAAAGAAATGGTCTGTGAACCAGGCACGTGGTCTAGAAGGGTTGTATTTAATCTCTTAATGAGTCATGGATGTGTTTTGGGCGTAACGTGCAATAAACCAATCGGAGTCTCATCTCCCATTCCCTTTAAAAGCCAGTTGCACTTGCACCATAGTGGCTTTGCTATTTACATGGCAGAATTTGTGAGCGGAAAGACTAAACGCTTCTCCAGACAGGAAATCTTTTATTTTTAAAAATGTTTGTGTGCTGCTGCCCTGTGTGTGTAATAAGCGAGCCTGGCGTCACATTGCGCCGGGTGTATGATAGGGCTCTTGAACTCCAATCGGCCACACAAGCAGCACAAGCTGTACCCACTGGGCCACGTCTCAGACTGAAACAGATTTTTTTTTAATTAGTCCAGACAGATTTTTAGCTTTTATGTATTTGCTTATATAATATGGAAAGCTTTCAAGCCAGTGTAGATAAAAGCATTTGCCTATATCTGTCTGATTTTTTGGGCACACTTAACACATTTCCACCATAAAGAAAAGAGAGCTTATTTCAGATTCAGATGACAGATATGCATTACCTTCTATCTGGAAATCAAAGGAGTGTTTTTCCCAGCTTGTGCAACAACTCTTTAAACAAGAAAAGTCCATTTTGATTTTAGGGCTAAAATGACAGACCATATGTGCTGCTCGGAGAGGCCAACAGCTGAATTATGAAAGCAAGACAACACTAATATTTTTTTGTGAGAGCGACTGGGAAATGAGAGACAAGTGCATCACACACAGCTTATGTAATATGCAGACAGGAATGGCACATTATGGTCTAGAACATTTAAATATTCAAGGATATTCAGCTGAACATCATTTCAGCAGCGATAGGCTTAAATTTAGTACCTGTGAATCCTTTTACAAATTCAGTGGCTCCCCTGAGATGACGGCCTAATGCGGAGAAGATATTTTGTGCATAATCTGTACAAACCAAGAGGCCTTTTTTTAAAATGTCTCACATTGTACCATTTTAATAAAATTATAAATAACCATCTAGCAACCACATACTGCAGTAATGCACTAAAAACACCTTAGTAACCACATAGCAACACTTAGACATTTACTATACCGTAGCATTGATAGCAAATTTTGTGCAGGGAAGAGCAACTATTTTTTTACAGAAAATAAATGGATGGATAGTCTACTTATTTAAGTGCAGACTTGGGTTCTCTTGTTTTTAGCATTAAATGCTAACAGCTAGCATTCCTTTTAAGCTCAGACTTGGTTTCTCGTTTTCTAGCATTAAATGCTAACAGCTAACATTCCGGTTTAGTTCATGGATCAAAACTTTTGACAAGTTAAGTTTAGAATTTGTTTAACGTCGATTCATCACTAAATTCGTAACTAAATTCACCAGTTCCATATGTACCTATCCATTTGTGTCATTACAAATATGTAAATCATCTAAAAAATGTACAGGCCTCCATGGAGGTGTGATCTCAGGGTTCTGACAATGTGCTTTTATAGGTCCAGGGAATATAATCGCTGACAGAGTCAATTCAAATGTGTGCACTCAATGCAAATACTTGCGTCTGTATGCTGACAAAGGCCTGAACATGAAGCGGAGGAAATTAAACAGAAGCATTACTGATTGTCATGCGCATCATGTACAGTTCTCGGCTTAAACATATACATACATACATACATACACTATTATATATATACATACACTATTATATATATATATATATATATATATATATATATATATATATATATATATATATATATATATATATATATACATATATATATATATATATACATATATATATACATATATATATACACATATATATATATACATATATATATACACATATATATATATATACATATATATATATATATATATATATATATATATATATATATATATATATATATATATATATATATATATATATATATATATATATATATATATATATATATATATATATATATATATATATATATATATATATATATATATACATATATATATATATATACACACATATATATATATATATATACATATATATATATATACACATATATATATACATACATACATACATACATACATACATACACACACACACACACACACACACACACACACACATATATATATCAGCCCGAATGAGTGACGTGGGGGCCACCCTCCCGTGGGCTCACCACCTGCAGGAGGGATCATATGGGGCCGGTGCATAGTGGATCGGGCAGCAGTCGAGGGCTAGGCCCCCGACGACCCGATCTCTGGACACGGAAACTGGCTTTAGGGACATGGAATGTCACCTCGCTGGCGGGGAAGGAGCCTGAGCTTGTGCGGGAGGTTGAGAGGTACCGGCTAGAGATAGTCGGGCTCACTTCCACGTACAGCTTGGGCTCTGGAACCACACTTCTTGAGAGAGGCTGAACTCTCTACCACTCTGGAGTTGCCCATGGTGAGAGGCAGCGGGCTGGAGTGGGTTTGCTTATAGCCCCCCAGCTCAGCTGCCATGTGTTGGAGTTCAACCCGGTGAATGAGAGGGTCGCTTCCCTGCGCCTTTGGGTAGGGGATAGGTCTCTCACTGTCGTATGTGCCTACAGCCCTAATGGGGTCTCTGGGAGGGGTGCCGGAAAGTGCTCCAACTGGAGACTCCATCATTCTACTGGGGGACTTCAACACACGTGGGCAGTGACAGTGATACCTGGAGGGGCGTGATTGGGAGGAACGGCCCCCCTGATCTGAACCCGAGTGGTGTTCTGTTATTGGATTTCTGTGCTAGTCACGGCTTATCCATAACGAACACCATGTTCAAGCATAAGGGTGTCCATCAGTGCACGTGGCACCAGGACACCCTAGACCGGAGGTCGATGACAGACTTTGTGGTCGTCTCATCTGACCTCCGGCCATATGTCTTGGACACTCGGGTGAAGAGAGGGGCGGAGCTGTCAACTGATCACCACCTGGTGGTGAGTTGGATCTGATGGTGGGGGAGGAAGCTAGACAGACTCGGGAGACCCAAACGTACTGTGAGGGTCTGTTGGGAATGTTTGGCCAAGCCCCCTGTCAGAGAGATCTTCAACTCCCACCTCCAACAGAGCTTCGACCGGATCCCGAGGGAGCGGCTGCTCAGAGCTGTGGTAAGGTCTCCGGTGCCTGTCGAGGTGGAAATCCCCGAACCCGGTGGTGGACACCGGAAGTAAAGCTTGCCGTCAAGCTGGAGGAGGAGTCCTATCGGGCCTGGTTGGCTTGTGGGACTCCTGAGGCAGCTGACGGGTACAGGCAGACCAAGCGGACTGCAGCCCGGCTAGTTGTGGAGGCAAAAAAAATCGGGCCTGGGAGGAGTTCGGTGAGGCCATGGAGAAAGACTATCGGTTGGCCTCGAAGAGATTCTGGCAAACCGTTCGCCGCCTCAGGAGGGGGAAGCAGTGCCCTACCAACACTGTTTACAGTGGAGATGGGCAGCTGTTGACCTCAACTGGGGATATCGTCGGACGGTGGAAGGAATACTTTGAGGATCTCCTCAATCCCACCAACACGTCTTCCATTGAGGAAGCAGTGGCTGAGGGCTCAGAGGTGGATTCATCCATCACCCGGGCTGAAGTCATCGAGGTAGTTAAAAAGCTCCTCGGTGGCAAGGCACCGGGGGTCGATGAGATCCGCCCTGAGTACCTCAAGTCTCTGGATGTTGTGGGGCTGTCTTGGCTGACACGCCTCTGCAACATCGCATGGCGGTTGGGGACAGTGCCTCTGGACTGGCAGACCGGGGTGGTGGTCCCTCTTTTCAAGAAGGGGGACCGGAGAGTGTGTTCCAACTACAGGGGAATCACACTTCTCAGCCTCCCCGGGAAAGTCTATGCCAGGGTACTGGAGAGGAGAATTCGGCTGATAGTGGAACCTCGGATTCAGGAGGAACAGTGTGGTTTTCGTCCCGGTCATGGTCCAGCTCTATACCCTTTCCAGGGTGCTGGAGGGTTCATGGGAGTTTGCCCAACCAATCTACATGTGTTTTGTGGATTTGGAGAAGACATTCAACTGTGTCCCTAGTGGCGTCCTGTGGAGGGTGCTCTGGGAGTACGGGGTCCGGGGCCCCTTGCTTAGGGCTGTTTGGTCCGTGTACGACCGGAGCAGGAGCTTGGTCCGCATTGCCGGCAGCAAGTTGGACTTGTTCCCGGTGCATGTTGGACTCCGGCAGGGCTGCCCTTTGTCACCGGTTCTGTTCATAATTTTTATGGACAGAATTTCTAGGCGCAGCCAAGGGCCGGAGGGCGTCCAGTTTGGGAACCACCTGATTTCGTCGCTGCTTTTTGCGGATGACGTTGTCATGTTGGCCTCCTCAGACCAGGACCTTCAGCGTGCACTGGGGCGGTTTGCAGCCGAGTGTGAAGCGGCCGGGATGAGAATCAGCACCTCCAAATCCGAGGCCATGGTTCTCAGTCGGAAAAGGGTGGCTTGCCCACTTCAGGTTGGTGGAGAGTTTCTGCCTCAGGTGGAGGAGTTCAGGTATCTTGGGGTCTTGTTCACGAGTGAGGGCAGAATGGAACGGGAGATTGACAGACGGATCGGTGCAGCTTCTGCAGTAATGCGGTCGATGTACCGGTCTGTCGTGGTGAAGAAGGAGCTGAGCTGTAAGGCGAAGCTCTCGATTTACCGGTCAATCTACATTCCTACTCTCACCTATGGTCATGAGCTGTGGGTCATGACCGAAAGGACAAGATCCCGGATACAGGCGGCCGAAATGAGCTTTCTCCGCAGGGTTGCTGGGCGCTCCCTTAGAGATAGGGTGAGGAGCTCAGTTACTCGGGAGGAGCTCAGAGTAGAGCCGTTGCTCCTCCACATTGATAGGAGCCAGTTGAGGTGGCTCGGGCATCTATTTCGGATGCCTCCTGGAAGCCTTCCCGGGGAGGTGTTCCGGACATGTCCCACCGGGAGGAGGCCCCGGGGAAGACCTAGGACACGCTGGAGGGATTATGTCTCCCGGCTGGCCTGGGAACACCTCGGGGTTCCCCCGGAAGAGCTGGAGGAAGTGGCTAGGGAGAGGGAAGTCTGGGCGTCTCTGCTTAGACTGTTGCCCCCGCGACCCGGCCCCGGATAAGCGGAAGATAATGGATGGATGGATATATGCATGCATGTGTATGTATGTATGTATGTATGTATGTATGTATGTATGTATGTATGCATGCATGTATGCATGTATGCATGTATGTATGTATGTGTGTATATAAAGAAACCTTTTTGAAGACTAAATATTTTTTGTTTATTTCGGCTCCATTTTCGTTTGGTGCTGCTGATCTATCCTGGCTAATACATCTGTTCAGATGACTACCTGAAGAGCCCTGATTAAATACATCCATGGGGTAAATCTGATTATAACAGGGCATAGAAACTGGCTTAGTCTCTCTCTCTCTCTCTCTCTCTCTCTCTCTCTCTCTCTCTCTCTCTCTCTCTCTCTCTCTCTCTCTCTCTCTCTCTCTCTCTCTCTCTCTCTCTCTCTCTCTCTCTCTCTCTCTCTCTCTCTCTCTCTCTCTCTCTCTCTCTCTCTCTCTCTCTCTCTCTCTCTCTCTCTCTCTCTCTCTCTCTCTCTCTCTCTCTCTCTCTCGCGATTATGGCTGATGTGATTGTGAGAAAATTGTGTCCAGCTTTACCTGTTTTCATTTGTCTGCTTGATTACCTCCTTATATCAGCTTCATCTTCCCATGAAACCATCTCCATGTGAAATAATCTTTCAGGTGCAACTGTTTCACACTTACTGAGGCATCGCCATCCTGTTTGAATTCCCTGTCAAAGCAGATCAGCTGAAAGGATACAAAAGGCACCTCTGCCTCTCAGAGCGCTGCTATGGCTTTACTCCATAGTTATCAACGGCAGCTCATTCTCAGCCTCTTGCTGTCTCGATTCATCTCCTCAGGAAATCTCTGCTTAAAAGTTGTCACCAGCATCTCTTTGGAGCACTTGGATTGCGAATGACATTCCCACCTGCTAAACAAAGCCCTGACAACTGATGCTCCAGACATACTCAGACAAGCCTTAGACAAGAATCATATCAACAACAGCGTGCAGAAACCATATTCATAATAATGATTTGTGATGCAGCAACATAAATCTAAGCCAAACAAACTCTTTTCTCTATTTGTCATTAAGAGAAAAACTGCATAAATACTATAAGCCATGAAAGTCCACATGCTATAGTTAATTATCCAATACTTAGTTGGCAACTGCTTTTATTATGTGAAAAAAAAAAAAAAAACATTGCTTTTTGCTTGAGGAATGTATACTGATAGATCCAGGTATAGTCAGGTCCATAAATATTGGGACATCAACACATTTGTAATCTTTTTGGCTCTGTACACCACCACAATGGATTTGAAATGAAACAAACAAGATGTGCTTTAACTGCAGACTTTTAGCTTTAATTTGAGGGTATTTACATCCAAATCAGGTGAACGGTGTAGGAATTACAACAGTTTGTATATGTGCCTCCCACTTTTTAAGGGACCAAAAGTAATGGGACAACTGGCTGCTCAGCTGTTCCAAGGCCAGGTGTGTGTTATTCCCTCATTATCCCATTTACAAGGAGCAGATAAAAGGTTCAGAGTTCATTTCAAGTGTGCTATTTGCATTTGGAAACTGTTGCTCTTTGCTGGCTTTGCTCTTTTGTCAACTCTCAATATGAGATCCAAAGAGCTGTCACTATCAGTGAAGCAAGCCATCATTAGGCTGAAAAAACAAAATAAACTCAGAGAGTTTATCTCAGAGAGATAGCAAAAACTTTAGGTGTGGCCAAATCAACTGTTTGGAACATCCTTAAAAAGAAAGAATGCACCGGTGAGCTCAGCAACACCAAAAGACCTGGAAGACCACAGAAAACAACTGTGGTGGATGACCAAAGAATTCTTTCCCTGGTGAAGAAAACACCCTTCACAACAGTTGGCCAGATCAAGAACACTCTCCAGGAGGTAGGTGCATGTGTGTCAAAGTCAACAATCAACAATCAAGAGAAGACTTCACCAAAGTGAATACAGAGGGTTCACCACAAGATGTAAACCATTGGTGAGCCTCAAAAACAGGAAGGCCAGATTAGAGTTTGCCAAACAACATCTAAAAAAGCCTTCACAGTTCTGGAACAACATCCTATGGACCGATGAGACCAAGATCAACTTGTACCAGAGTGATGGGAAGAGAAGAGTATGGAAAAGGAAAGGAACTGTTCATGATCCAAAGCATACCACCTCATCAGTGAAGCATGGCGGTGGTAGTGTCATGGCGTGGGCATATATGGCTTGTATTTATTGATGATGTGACTGCTGACAAAAGCAGCAGGATGAATTCTGAAGCGTTTCAGGCAATATTATCTGCTCATATTCAGCCAAATGCTTCAGAACTCATTGGACGGCGCTTCACAGTGCAGGTGGACAATGACCCGAAGCATACTGTGAAAGCAACCAAAGAGTTTAAGGGAAAGAAGTGGAATGTTATGCAATGGCCAAGTCAATCACCTGACCTGAATCCGATTGTGCATGCATTTCACTTGCTGAAGACAAGACTGAAGGGAAAATGCCCCAAGAACAAGCAGGAACTGAAGACAGTTGCAGTAGAGGCCTGGCAGAGCATCACCAGGGATGAAACCCCAGCGCCTGGTGATGTCTATGCGTTCCAGACTTCAGGCTGTAATTGACTGCAAAGGATTTGCAACCAAGTATTAAAAAGTGAAAGTTTGATTTATGATTGTTAATCTGTCCCATTACTTTTGGTCCCTTAAAAAGTGGGAGGCACATATACAAACTGTTGTAATTCCTACACCATTCACCTGATTTGGATGTAAATACCCTCAAATTAAAGCTAAAAGTCTGCAGTTAAAGCACATATTGTTTGTTTCATTTGGTGGTGAATTTGTTGTTCCACCACATCCCAAAGATGCTCTATTGGGTTGAGATCTGGTGACTGTGGGGGCCATTTTAGTACAGTGAATTCATTGTCATGTTCAAGAAACCAATTTGAAATGATTCAAGCTTTGTGACACAGTGCATTATCCTGCTGGAAGTAGCCATCATAGAACGGGTACATGGTGGTCATAAAGGGATGGACATGGTCAGAAACAATGCTCAGGTAGGCCGTGGCATTTAAATTATGCCCAATTGGCACTAAGGGGCCTAAAGTGTGCCAAGAAAACATCCCCCACACCATTACACCACCACCAGCAGCCTGCACAGTGGTAACAAGGCATACCTCAGTTGTAACGAGTGGTTATTTCAGTCAAAGTTGCTCTTCTATCAGCTTGAATCAGTCGGCACATTCTCCTCTGACTTCTAGCATCAACAAGGCATGTGAAATACTCAGATCGGCCCGTCTGGCACCAACAACCATGCCACGTTCAAAATTGCTTAAATCACCTTTCTTTCCCATTCTGACATTCAGTTTCGAGTTCAGAAGATTGTCTTGACCAGGACCACACCCCTAAATGCATTGAAGCAACTGCCGTGTGATTGGTTGATTAGATAATTGCATTAATGAGAAATTGAACAGGTGTTCCTAATAATTCCTTTAGGTGAGATAATATAATATAATATAATATAAAAATGTATTAATGAATTTTTATATATATATATATATATATATATATATATATATATATATATATATATATATATATATATATATATATATATATATATATATATATATATATAAAAATTCATTAATACATTTTAATATTATATTATACTTTTTCTAAAAAAAAAAAAAAAATTATATATATATATATATATATTTTTTTTTTTAGAAAAAGTATAATATAATATTAAAATGTATTAATGAATTTTTTCCCTGTAATTTATGTCATATAAATGCTTTAGTTATAATATAATAAACAATTTATGACAAATATAGAAAAAATTATATACTAATATATGATATTATAATAAATATTTTAATTTATGTATTATTAATATATAGTCATTAAAATCCAACTTTTGTCACAATATAAATCTACAGAGCAGCCTGAAACAATAAGATTGACTCAATCAATGGCGTGAGTTTGAGAGGGTGGGGCTAAAATGTCACTTGCAAATATATTGGTTAGTAGCTAATTTGAGTCAACAACAGACCAAACATCAAAGGATAAAATGTACTGCCACACCAAACTTGCAGAGATATTTGAAAAGTTCAAGTAGGTGTAAAATATAAGCAGGCCAACTAATGAAAGAATTGAGCGTTCAAATATATTTCCAGTCATCACAAATGACTCTCCGAGGGTTGAAGTTGGGTGAAGGCTGACACCGAGGCCCTGCCCTTATGTACCATCTGTGAATGCGTTTGAGGGGTTGATGAGTGCCAGGGCTGAAGGGTTGAAATTTGCCTGTAATCGCCTGCAGCCTCACTGACACTCGGTGATGTGGGGGGATCGTGTTCCCTCTAATCTGCGGTCAGTCCAACCTTGAAGTCCAGCGTCACTCTGTGCGCTGAATCGCTAATGTTTAAATGGAGGTAAACAGCTCTCAGGGTGAGTAGAGGTGAAGGGATATGTGAGATACGGGTGCTCTGAAGTGAATGAACCTATATCGGACAACCCAGGGGATCTAATAGAGCCAGCAAACATGAGGCATTGCGTTTTTGAAAATGATGCAGGAAGCAGGCCTTCAATCATGGCTATATATTGCTGTGCTTCTTCTGAGTGATTAAATCAATGATTCATCACATCGTAGGTGAACCGTAATGGATTGAATGCCATCAAATGCCTTAGAAAACCAGGGCAAATAAGGTGATCCTTCACTTGAAGGAGGAAACATACATTTGACTCCCAATGAAAAGTCCCAATGAAGTAGCCACAAAATATAATCAGACATTATAAGGACTGAGCATTTTAACCGATTTCAATATTCAATTAGAATCTGATTAAGTTGGGCTAGTTTGTGGCTAGACTTAATTCAAATTAAATATTATATCTAAAATTCATTCAATACCGATGAGGCATAACATTATGACAGGTGAAGTGAATAACACTGATTATCTCTTCATCACGGCACCTGTTAGTGGGTTCAAAGTTGATGTGTTAGAAGCAGGAAAAATGGGCAAGCGTAAGGATTTGAGTGAGTTTGACAAGGACCAAATTGTGATGGCTAGACGACTGGGTCAGAGCATCTCCAAAACTGCAGCTCTTGTGGAGTGTTCCCGGTCTGCAGTGGTCAGTATCTATCAAAAGTGCTCCAAGGAAGGAACAGTGGTGAACTGGCGACAGGGTCATGGGCGGCCAAGGCTCATTGATGCACGTGGAGCAAAGACTGGCCCTTGCGGTCAGATCAAACAGATGAGCTATTGTAGCTCAGATTGCTCAAGAAGTTAATGCTGGTTCTGATAGAAAGCTGTCAGAATACACAGTGCATCGCAGTTTGTTGCGTATGAGGCTGCATAGCCACAGACCAGTCAGGGTGCCCATGCTGACCTCGGTCCACCACCGAAACCGCCAACAGATCAATCGAGGCCCCACCTCGCAATTTATAGGACTTAAAGGATCTGCTGCTAACATCTTGGTGCCAGATACCACAGCACACCTTCAGGGGTCTAGCGGAGTCCATGCATCAATGGGTCAGGGCTGTTTTGGCAGACAAAAGGGGACCAACACAATATTAGGAAGATAGTTATAATGTTATGCCTGATCAGTGTGTATGCATGTATGTGCATGGGGCGTCGGACAGGGGGTAATAGTGAAACTGACTAACCGGGGGGGGCACAAATATATATTGATAATCCATAATATTAAAATGACAAAGTTACATAGTTGTCAGGGGCCCACCCCTTGGTTCGGTGACCGGGGCCCAACATTTGGTGCTATACCCCTGTGTCTGTGTGTGTCTGTCTGTGTGTATGTATGTATGAGAGCGTATATTATATATTATATGTATTAAATAAAATTAATAAATTAATAAAGTAAATTAGTATCGCTTTCAAAGAGTTTTCTGACTTTTTTAATTAAATTGTAATTCATTTTATTAATATTTTTATTAGTAGTAGTATTAGAGATAGAATTTATAATAATAATACTAATAATAACAACATCAACAAATGTTATTATTATTAAGATATTAAATCATTAATCATTATAATAATAATAATATTTTTTATTATTATTTACATATTTATTTTAGGAACAAATCACTGTAGTAACTGGTATTTAATGACATATAATGCATCTAGTGAAAAAAGGCATATATTAAAAAATATATATATCTTGGGGATTTTAAAATTCAATTGAATCAAGTGAAAAAGAAATGTAATCGAAAATCAATACATTTACTCAACACAAAATTGTTGACCCCACAAGTCACAGTTAAATGCCCTTTTTATTAGCTTTCCCGTCCATCATCAGTGTCTTGTATAACTGATTTTCTCATGTCCATGTGCTGACCTGTGAGAGAAGCGCTTGAAGGGTGGCAGGAAACAGAACGCTTTAGGAATATACTTTGCGTCAGAGAAACAGTTCAACCCAGGGCTTTAAAAACGGAGGGTCAGATGTGGCGGCGAGCGACTAACTGTGACTAACAATATCATACTTTAAAGCATTTCATGCTGATAGTGCTACACTGCAAAAAATCCTGTTCTCAGTCAATATTTTTGTCTTGGTCTCCAGTGAAAGAAGAAGAAAAAATATATATATTCACAGTAAGATCAATAAAGTAAAAGACTTCATTAAAGGGCTCGATATACTCCTGGCGAAGCTCATTTTCATTCTTCGCTTAGTGTAAAAAGAAGTTTGAAATACATGACCAGTGGTTTACTACACCGGCGTATTGTTTCAAAGCTGATATCACAAACTAGTACACACACACACACACACACACACAAAAAAACACATTCTATTTCACCTTTTATTCACCTCTCGTGCAACAAGAATTTATAGTCTCCATCTCATATATGTTTGAAAAGGCGTAAATAATCCTAAATCTCAATGCCTTCATTTTGATTTATGCCTCGGCTGACCAGATCCAGCCCCAGTGTCTACTGGCTGTATCGCAGCGTCCCATCACTAACTGAGTGTTCTGCCTGCCTGCCATGAAGGATGAGGAGACTCATACATCAGGATGACGTTGGGGAGGCCCCGGCTGGGGGAGAAAGAGAGTCCCTGGTGAATTGAAAGGCCATTTAAGAATTTCATTCTGTCACCCAACACAGCCATAAGCCAGCCCGGTTCTGACGAGCTCACTCGAACGAGTTTGCGCTGAAGAGCACTTGCATCGACTCGGATATCATTCTTTCTGTTCTCAATGTTTAGGGTGTTGCATCATAACGTGATGCTTTATTACCCTGATGTCCCACGTATGCATAAAGCGGATTCAGTGACGACAGCGCAAAATGCTCTCAGTATCTCAACAGTGAGTCATCTCATCTGTAAACAGCACGGATGTTATGCAACTGACTTTTGCTGGAAGCTGGAATCTCTGCAAACTTGAAAGTGGGCAAACAGTTTTTTGTTGTTGTTGTTGTTGTTATTAAGAAAATCCAACAAACTCCAGAAGTGCAGAGGGTTTCCGTTAAACTGGTTTAAGCTACACAGTAGCAGAACTACAACAGCAGGCTTGCAACACAACACAAAGCCATGTAACTGTGACTCTGGAGTCGCCCTTAAGAACTATTACAAACCTGAGTGACCATCACAATGAAATTTAATTTACAGCGGAATCACATTGGCATCCACATGATAATTACTCTACAAAGAACAGAATATTCTAGCTTTCCTGTAGCTCAAACAATAAGAGCGTGGCGCTAGCAACGCCAAGGTCATGGGTTCGATTCCCAGGGAAAGCAAGAACACAAAATGTAAAAATGTGTACCTTGAATGCAGTGTAAGTCGCTTTGGATAAAAGCGTCTGCCAAATGCATAAATGTAAATGTAAATATATATGGAGAAAATTACTAAAAGTGCAACTTCAACATAAAAACCACAAAATAAACGATCAATTTCAAACATAAAAGGTAAATGCATAAATGGAAAAATTAATAGACAATTAAAACCATGTTGTTTTAAAATGTAGTTAAATATAACAATAAAAAGTCATAACTATTTAATGCATGTTATTTGTTCATTTTAAAATTATTTATTAATAGACAGAGTTTCATTCATACTTTAAAATGTGTGTAAATACAACAGTGAAATTTTTTTATTTACTAACATTTTGTTTAGTTGAATTTTGTTCATTAAATCATATTTTAATATCTATGACAATAAACATTTTAAAATTACATATGTATTTAACTACATATTTTATTTCATTTAAAAACACACATTAATTTTTTATTGTTTTAAAATGTATAGCTAAATATCACAATGAAATAATAAATTAATAATTTGTTATCAAAGCTGACATCATAAAAAAATATTCCATGCTTTATTTACTTGGCATTTTAAAAATGTTTATTATTAATAAATTCTAATATTTTTTAAATAAAAAAATCATATTTTAAAGTATTGAAATCATGTTTTATTTGTTCATTTAAAATAATTATACACATTTAAATTTATTTTACTGTTAAAATTTAGTACATTTTAAATTAAACAACAGTTTTAAATGTCTATTAATTTGTGACAGAGATATTTATTTAGATTTCTGTTTGAATTGTTAAATAAATACATTTACATTTTATTAAATAACATTTAAAATGGTTTTATTCATATTTAAATGTAATTAAATGTAACAAAATTAACAGTTAAACGGTCTTAATTTGTGAAAAAGTGAGTATTTATTTAGATTTGTATTTGAATTATTAAATTGTTTGATTCCTACAGTAGATTGCATTTAAGTGGCACTCCTAGTCCTCCAAAAACCCAAACATGTAGTTATAAACTGCTTAAAATGATTAAATCTGGATTCAGTCTAACATCATTTATCAAACAATCGGTGACTTATTCGCTTGAGTCTATTGCATGTTGCATAAACAGTGTGTGTTTTATAGATTCTTATTGTTTGAAATCTTGTTGACTGTTCTGATTTGCATACTCTGTGCAGCACTTTGGTCGACTTCGGTTGTTTCAAATGTGCTATATAAATAAGCATTGTATTGTATTGTATTGTATAAAAGCCATTGCAAAAATACTGTGTTAATAAACATGTTTATACTGCATTTACAACATGTTTATTTCTTCTAGTTCAGCATACTGTCTTCAGTCTTTATTTTGCAATGTGTACGGCGAAGAATGATGATTGATTATTTGATTGGTCAGCTCCCTCAGACATCAAAGGACATCATGCAGTAATGATACCGCGATTGCATGAGGAGTGCAAACCAGACTACTGTCAATCAAACAGCAGGAGTCTATGAGCAGATCAAAGCTGATCTGAGGAAACAATCTTAAGAAGCTCCGTCATCCGTCTTTTAGTATAGCATGTTAAATAAACTCAATATGACACACCACCAACAAAAGATCTCTCCCAGATTGGGATGATATGCATAAACTGATGCTGTGACACTTCAGGAAAACCTTAAGAGTATAGGCCTAAATGTTGTTCCTCAAGAGCTGGATTGGGTTGAATTAAATGTAGGGTTCACGATTCAGGTATATTGCTTCTTGCTATAGAGAGAACTGCGAAAAAATTTCCCAATTATCCTGAATTATAAATATACACCCGCCCTCCTCCAGACCTACGCATGTCATCTTACATACAGTTGATTGGTGAGGAACATGATGCAGGGCAACAACTCACTGCTTGATGAAGCCTATAGAACGCAGTTAGAATGCCCAGAACATTCAAGATATTGGAGCAAAAATGCCCCCTGTATGATTTTTTCCTTCTCTTATTTTCATTATATCACTTGATATAGGTAAGCAATATCACACAAATAACGATCGCAATAATGCACGAGTGCTGTTTTTTGTCCTGAATAGCACAAGTGCAAATGTGAATTTTTTTTTTTTTCCAACAATTGCTTTTGCTCAATTTTGTACATGAAAATATTGCCTATAAAGCCAGAGCAGAACTGTTGTGGGTCTCCGAGCAACACAGTGGTTGGTGCATCATGAATAAATCCACATTTTGAATGAATCAAGTGAACCAATAATTCAAATGGCCCATTCATAAAGAGAGCCATTTACTTCATTCCTGAATGAATCAGCCATTTGAAAGAATTGAACAAATCAATGATTCAATGACTTACTCATATAAACATTTACCACCATTACTGGCAGCTTTAGAGTATCATTTCATTTTTAAAAAATAATAATAATTTCATATTCCCATATTGATCATAAAAAAATACAATAAAAAAATTAAATGGACAGTTCAGCAAAAGTACAATTCTGAAAGAGATTTGTATGAGATATTTTTAAAACATCTTCTTTTATGTTCCACAGAAGAAAGTAAGTCATAAAGGTTTAAAACAACATGAGGTGAGTAAATGATGAAAGATTTTCTTTTGGGGTGAACTATCCCTTTAATATCCATTTAAAAGCTATTAATCATTGCATTATTTATGCAATTGTAAATTAAGTGTAAATGCATTCATGCCACCTCTGAGCTGTAATAAACGGTCTGTAAATATAGCTAAATACCAATTCAAACTCATGACTATTTAATTAATCTGAACATCATGTAATATTATTATTATTATTATTATTATTATTATTATTATTATTATTATTATATTATATAAATAAATAAATAAATAAAAACATATTATAACATATATAAATACATACATATATACACATATATACACACATATATACACACACATATATATATATATATATATATATAAATATATATAATATATATATATATACATACAAACATACATATACATACATACATACATATATATATACACACACACACACATACCGATCAGGCATAACATATTATAATATATATAAAAACATACATATATACACATATATACACACATATATATATATATATATAAATAAATAACACGCATACATACAAACATACATACATACATACACATATATATATACACACACACACATACCGATCAGGCATAACATTTTGACTACCTTCCTAATTCTGCTTTTGCTGCCAAAACAGCCCTGACCCGTCGAGGCATGGACTCCACTAGACCCCTGAAGGTGTGCTGTGGTATCTGGTACCAAGATGTTAGCAGCAGATCCTTTAAGTCCTGTAAGTTGTGAGGTAGGGCCTCAATGGATCACACTTGTTTGTTCAGCACATCCCACAGATGCTCGATTGGATTGAGATCTGGGGAATTTGGAGGCCAAGTCAACACCTCAAACTCGTTGTTGTGCTCCTCAAACCATTCCTGAACCATTTTTGCTTTGTGGCAGGGCGCATTATCCTGCTGAAAGAGGCCACAGCCACCAGGGGATACTGTTTCCATGAAAGGGTGTACGTGGTCTGCAACAATGCTTAGGTAGGAGGTACGTGTCAAAGTAACATCCACATGGATGGCAGGACCTCACACTACCTCTGCCGACATGACTTCTTCCCATAGTGCATCCTGGTGCCATGTGTTCCCCAGGTAATCAACGCACAAACACCCAGCCATCCACATGATGTAAAAGAAAATGTGATTCATCAAACCAATCCATCTTCTTCCATTTCTCCGTGGTCCAGTTCTGATGCTCACGTGCCCACTGCTGTCGCTTTCAGTGGTGGACAGGGGTCAGCATGGGCACCCTGACTGGTCTGTGGCTATGCAGCATGCAACAAACATGTTTGTCCATGCAACAAACTGCGATGCACTGTGTATTCTGACAGCTTTCTATCAGAACCAGCATTAACTTCTTGAGCAATTTGAGCTACAGTAGCTCGTCTGTTTGATCTGACCGCAAGGGCCAGCCTTCGCTCCCCACGTGCATCAATGAGCCTTGGCTGTCCATGACCCTGTCGCCGGTTCACCACTGTCCCTTCCTTGGAGCACTTTTGATAGATACTGACCACTGCAGACCGGGAACACTCCACAAGAGCTGCAGTTTTGGAGATGCTCTGACCCAGTCGTCTAGCCATCACAATTTGGCCCTTAAACTCGCTCAAATCCTTACACTTGCCCATTTTTCCTGCTTCTAACACATCAACTTTGAGAACAAAATGTCCACTTGCAGCCTAATATATCCCACCCACTAACAGTTACTGTGATGAAGAGATAATCAGTGCTATTCACTTCACCTTTCAGTCGTCATAATGTTATGCCTGATTTTGTGTGTGTGTGTGTGTGTGTGTGTGTGTGTGTGTGTGTGTGTGTGTGTGTGTGTGTGTGTGTGTGTGTGTGTGTGTATGCGTGTATGCATGTATGTATGTATGTATGTATGTGTGTATGCGTGCATGTGTGTGTGTGTGTGTGTGTGTGTGTGTGTGTGTGTGTGTGTGTAAAAATCCAATTTATACCATTTATAAGGACGGACCATGTTTTTTATAGTTTAGTAGAGATGTTCTGATACCCTTTTTCCCTTCCCGATACCTGGGCTCAGGGTATCGGCCGATACAGAGTACTGACTCGATACCTGGGTGTGTATCTGTATATACAGCTGTATGTACTACTAGCCCTGTATGAATTGCTAGAATTATTTTATGGTGTGCTTCAGACTTATCCCTTAATAAAACATGAACAAATACATACAGTGAACTACTGTATTTATTACAGTATTTTTATTATCTGGCATGCATTTGACAGCAATATTACTTATTGATCTTAAGCGAAAAAGAACTTTAAATGCCACAAATCGAACACCGCAAACTGAAAAGGGTATTTCAGTTTTACAACATAACAGTATAAAAAAACAGCATAACAAATAAATCTAGGAATATAAAAAATTATATAATAATCCGAAAATATCTTTACAAAAAAAAAAAACAAGTGAAAAATAAGCAACAATCTAGGCATAATTATTATAATTAGTAGAGACGTATTATTACATAGAGACATAAATCTACTGCACAACAGTAGCCTAATATATTGTCAATTTATTCACGTTAAACCAAACTTTTTGACAGGGTTCCCGTGAAGACCTTTGAGTGTCTGTGCTCATGATATGACTGAACATTCTCAAATGAAACGGTAAATTCTCATGAAGTGATAGTTTATGCGTTCGTGTCCTCATATAGTGACACGGCAGAGACTACAAAGATAGTGAGCGTCACGCATGCGCCCTGCATCCACACAGAGAGGCAGAATTTGCAGGAGTATAGGACTAGGACACTAGTATATATATATCCTGTGTTTGCAATGCATTCTGAGCAGCGAAGAAGAACCGTGCAGCGGTTAGGCAAAGCTAGCGGTCATAAGATCTTGTGTAAGAAAATGGTATCGGATCGGTACATGGGTTCAAGTACTCGCCCGATACCGATGCCAGAATTTGTTGTGGTATCGGTGATATTATATACTATAATATACTAGTATCGGAATCGGAACAACTCTGTAGTTTAGTTTAGCAAAAAAGGTGAACAAACTCGCACCAGCCTTCTTTACAGTGATGCTACTGTTGAAAAAGGTATCAAGAAATCAAACCAATGATCTGGAGCCGTGTACCTTAAAGAGTGCAGTTGTTTTTGTGTGCTTTGGTTTATTAAGCAAAGAAGAACCTCAAACAAAAGCTTGTGTGAAGGTCTGAGCAGATCCTCAATCGACCATTCAAGTAAAAAATATTGATCCGTTGATATTCTTTCGCCACACTCATCTTTAAATCCGCCGTTAACGTTCACAAGAAACGTCCACTTATGCGCGTCTTAAGGCCAGTTGATGGTTCAATTATGATTTAAAAGCATTCAGACAGTAAAAATGGAGGATATGATTCAGCAATGGATGACTCAGACGTCCTGCTTGTTAATTTTATGAAGCTTTGAAGAGGCAGGGGAAAATCTGAGGCTCACGGTTGGATAGAGCACTCCTCACAGTTTCACTCAGTGGTCTGGTGTGTGTACAGTTGTCTGCGCAATTACCCGTGTGTGCAAGCACATGAAAGGTGCAACAGTGATCCCATTATCATCTCCAGGTCACAAACTAGAGTTTTCAAAAAAGCTTGAAATGGTTTCTTTTTAACTTGCAATGTCCAATTTCCTTCCATCGCTGATTATACAACAGATTTGTCTCTGCGATCTGGAGATGTCATTTTTTTTTCAGTCCCAAGTGTCTCCAGTGGGATCTACAGACCCATATTTTGTCCACCTGACAGTTCAGCGGTGCACACCTACAGAATGTATAATGACTCTCTGTGCATTGCTATACAACTCTCCATTAAAGAACAGCAACTCCTAAAGCGTCAACACCTCTCTGGCACTTTGAGGCACTACAATCAAAGCAATTTGAGGCAAAGATTCTTTCAAGCCAAAAATCTGAATACACAATGCCAAACATAAACATTAAGTCATTCATACATTCCAGTCTCTTTTTTTTGTCACACTAATAGCAAAAAAAAAAAAATCTATTTTATTTATTCAATGATCCAATCAATTCCTAATGGACAAAAATCCAGTCCCATTTCATGTTGACTTTAAATATAAAAATAATCAGTATGATACTCGTCATAAAAGGCTATTTTGGCAATAATCCTTACATGGGGTGGCACGGTTCACAAAACCCACGGTTCGGTTCATATCACGGTTTTAGGGTCACAGTTTTTGATTCTGTACGGTTCTTGTTTTTTCTTTTAAATCATTAACACTCCAGAAATTCACTTCAGCATATGATATATAGCTTAAATATCCACAATTTAGGATACAGTATTCAAAAAAAAAAAGTTATATCTTGTAGAAGTTGTTTCATGTTAATCATGTCAATATTGAACAACGTACTGTGGCTTTAATTCAGCATGAGCTGAACTTTTTGCCCAAACTTCAAAGGCCTGTTTAAATTATTAAAACTAGTAGCATATCTTAACTTTAATGATGCGTTTATCGTGTGAACTACTTATATACAACGTAACATGTGTTTGGGACAGAGGGGAACACGGTCGCATTTGCAGCAGATATATGCTGCCCATCATAAATCAAACGAGACAGACAGGGGTCGGAGGAGAACATTGGAAAATGTGACAGAATGGACAATATTCGTCTGTATTTGCAATACACAAGCCGTGGTTCAGCTGCGCGAGACAAACGCTGCCAGTGTGAATGCACAACGGGCGCGCGGCTCCTGCTCTCCATACGTACTGCTTGCGCGTGCGGTGTGAAGCCGGCGTTATACGACGCTTGCGCATCCTCCAACTCCAGGCAGCCTTCCTTATCTCTCCCACTTGCCATTTCTACACGTGACGTGACCTGCAGCACTCCACTTTTACTGTATGTCCAAACACCCCTCTTATTTCGCCTGAAAAGGACACCTACTGTCTGAGGTAACATACGTGCACGAGGCTACATTGCACACGCTCCGAACCGAGACAAGCGAACCGAACGGTTCGGATGTTTTTTAAATGTACCGTGCCACCCCTAATCCTTACTAGGGACTTTTTACATCACGGTTATCATGGCCAAAATAATTCACGGTAACGATATATCACGATATCTATAGAAAACCTTTTTAAAAAGTACTTTGTGTTTTTCTTTCTTTTTTTAGCCAACGAATCACATCACTGCATACAACAAGACTGTGCCTAAGAAATAACCAGGAGAGAGAAAATACCAAGTCAAGTTCAACAGTATTATAAATAAACTTTAACAACACAAATAATACATTAACCTGTCATCCAAGAAATAGCATATCCAAATTAAAATACAGTTCATGAAGGTTCATGAGCACTTTTTTTGACTAAAAGCCTCAAGGGATGTAAATATAACAAAACACAGAAAGGCATCAGCAGTTAACAGGTTAATGTACATTTCCAGTTTCAGGACTAGCAAAATAATTGCAACTCTGTATAGTGCCAGGATAAAGGATGCGGAGGTGGGTGAACAGGATATTATGATTACAGTCAATACCGGTATATCGTGACACCACTAATCCTTACCTACTTTTCTAAAACAAACCACATGCAAATCTTGCAAGAATTTCACAGAATGTGGTTTGAGGAAAGTTAGTGCAAACAGTCAAAAGTCGAAGGCTGAACTTTCCATTACAACAGTTGATCCACAATGCATGGAGTTCACTGCATTGGAAACAATTTATGTGAAACAACCTTTAGAAACATGTATAGGAAATAGATCATCTTCTCACAGCTCGAAAACCCATAAAAAAAACAACAACAACAACCTCGTCCTCTGTTAATCACACAAATGTCTGTTCGTCTTCCGTCGATGCACTTCACAAACAGTTAACTGTCTAAAATGATTATATATCATTGGTTGATGGCTGACAGATACTAATGGGGTTTTGCTAAGCAGTAGGCGCACGCTACCATCAGGACGCGACAATTGCATTTGGCTGGATGTAGAAGATATGAGGTGGGGGGTTAGAAAACGAATATGAAAGTCTAATTGTACAATACAGGCCTCCGAATGCCCTGCGGAAGGACAGGCCCTTTCGTGATGCGTTCTGTCGTCCGCTCATCAAAGTGACGGACGTGATCCGACAGTGCCACAGCCTCAAGTGAGACTAAAGCATGATTTTGCACTGTCACTGTTTGGTTGGTGGAAATAACAGCTGATGCGGAAGAGAAACGGTGAAATACTAGAAATCTGAGAGCGGAGGGGGGAGGGAAGGGGTCCTTGACTATTGTCATATGTTGTGTGAAATTACAAGTGAAGAAACAAAACTAAATATAATAAGGGTTTTCTTTTTCACATTGACTTACATTTTTTGATTAATCCAAAAAAAAAAAAAAAAAAAGTGTGTTCTGAAAATGACTTCCTTAGGATGCATGCAAGGAAAAATGGCTACTTTGCATTAATTTAATTTTGTTTCAAAATGTCAACTTTTGGCACTCCAATCAAATAATTACATGGTAACACTAAGACTAAGATTTAAAAATTCACATATTTGTCAACACAAATAAAAAGTTAAATATTTGTAGACAATTTCAAATAAATATTGTGTAAATGCATCAATTAATTCATTTTAAATAAAGCACACATTTATACAGCTAAAGTATTATAAATAAATTGTATTTTTATAGAATACAAGAAGAAGATTTGCACACACAAATCTTCTCACAGCGCTCAAGATCTCTTTCGCGTCTTCTTGCTCTTGAATGTTTAAATTGGCATGGCTTACATGAGTTTAGTTTAAACACAGAGAGCAACGTGTGCTGTTCAGGTCTCACCTGCGCTCAAGCACTATCAACACCCGGTGATGGCGGCATAAATGACTGCTCATATTAGAGCATACGGCACTCCTATTGAACAAAGTTTACAAAGAGTGACCATTTTGTCCACTTTTTTTGATCATCACTGTACTAATGTATTGGGAAGCCAGAATGTGTATCTGTTGACAGAAACATACATTAGCCTAACGGTCTATCTGTTTTACACATTATTTTCAACAAACTATATTATAGATGCATTGTCAGATTTGAGATGAACTGTGGCGCAAGTGTGTGCCGAACTGCGGGTGGAGAACAGTATACAGTACACCTACATAATACACACTGTTGCATTTTTAAAAGTTGGATTATATTATTTTTAGAATCTTAATTTTTTTTTTTTAAACCAACAGCTCAAGACACTATACAACATCCAAAAGCATTCACACAGACATCATTTCACACAGGCAAGCACGCTTGTCATGAATAGTAAACGCTAAATACGGTTCTATAAACCCAGTTATGAAATTACTGAGCATGTGTGTGGCGACTAATAGTGACAGTGAAGAGACTTGTGAAATGAGCCATGTCAATGCAGCAATCTCCAGCTGAGAGTGAAGTTACACATCAGATATCTAATGTACTGTAGTTACACCTTGTGTTGCCATGACCAGCAGGATTCAATTCTGAAAGGCCCGAAACAAACATGTGAATACAAACGCTTCTAGCTACACAAGCCCAAACTGATGCATCATTTCATCCCAAAATCAGGCCACAAATTCAGTGCACAACACAAATGCATGTTGCATTCTCAGCACTATAGCAGGCATTGGCATATCCGGTTCAATGCCCAAGACATTGTAAAATGAAAAATGAAGGTCAGTAATTAAAAAATTACAAGTGAACGATTTCTAAAGAGCTGGAAAACTAACCATGAAGAACACTTTTCTGCACCGAAAAGGAGGAGAACAAAAATCTATACCAATTTTAAACCACCATGTATTCTAATAACATCCTGACGGCACCCATTTCTTACATCCTCTACAATCAAACTCTATCTGGCATGTTTTTAATAAAGCAACACTATCACATTCAGTTACCCAGGTCATGTTCTAACTCTCCTCCTCTGTTTTAACATTCACGAGACAAATGAACAGTTTAACATCGCTTTATCTTGTCTTGTCTCTTCCAATTCAGCCTCCAAAACATCTCATGGCAAGCTGTTCAGTTACACTAATGACTCTCAGTATGGGAGAAATAGCTCCAGAAATACACGCTCATGACTGCGCTGCACAGGCATAAATCAAAGGCATCATTTCATCCAGCCGGTTGGTGATTGTGATGTGTTTGTGCACCACTATGGAGGGGAAGGGGGAAACATCAGCAGGCCAGCCTGGAGAGGAAATGGTGGTTGCCTTGGAAACCCTAGGCTGAGGAAGAGAGGGAGCGAGAGAGAGAGGGGAAGGAAAGGAAGAACAAGTGAAGTGGGTGAGGAGAGTTGACCGAAGCATCGTTTCGCAATTTGTTTTTGTTTTGATTTAAAAGGGATGGAAGACGAAGGGATATATTTACACACACAGTATACACACACACACATATATACACACACATATATATATACATATATATATATATATATATATATATATATATATATATATATATATATACACACACATACATATATATATATATATACACATATATATATATATACACATATATATATATATATATATATATATATATATATATATATATATATATATATATATATATATATATATACACATACATACATATATATATATATATATATACACACATACATATATATATATATACACATACATATATATATATACACACACACACAAACACACTACACACATATGCATTAACAACTTGACATTAGCACCCGCCAACTGCCAAATGTAGGTGGATTTCAGCAGTAGCGTGTAACGCAGCCACTCCTACTAGCCACTTTGGAGGGTTGAATTTTATATATAATATATAGATTTTTCAATTGTAGTCTTTTAAAAAGGCATCTGAAATAATAAACTAAGTGCAATGTAGTTTATTCAAAAATATAGATTTTCCGAAACATACCGATACTGAAACGCTTCCAA